>APFE030153979.1:48469-134327 GCA_000404065.3 Pinus taeda | reverse complement strand
AAGAAGTTTTGAGTATGCTTTGAAGTTTTGCTCCACCACACCTATATTACTATACATATCACAGACATCTTGATACCAAAGCCATGTCAGACACAGATTCAGTTTATGAGCAGGAGGTAGAAGCTGACCGGGAGACTTGGCTCGAGAGGGTCAACATTCACTTAGAGAAGTTGTTGGCAAAGGCTAACAGAGATAAAGAAATGCTTCAACACATGAAAACATCATTATTGGGCTCGCATGCATGTTTGCAAAGCAAGAATGAAGATCCTCAAGAGGCGTTTGAGTAATGCACAAAAACAACGCAAAAGGCCCGATCCACTTCGAGTTTTGGCCGAGGATTCATTAGTTGAGCATGATACATGATGGAGGGTCTTCACTCCAAATTTGGGCAAATTTGGAGAAAATTTTGTCGTTTCAAAATTTTTGGCTTGTGAAACAGGTTTTTTGGCTCTACGCGTAGCGCGCAACGTGCTACCCTGAAGATTGGGAGGTCCAAACGACAAATAGCTTGTAGTTTTGGATTTTTCATAAAGAAATACACATGTTCAGCCATTGCCGAAGCATTTCATTGAGATCTGGATGGTCAAAATGTCCAAAAGCATCATGAAAACCACCTTGCTGCCACCTTTTCTAACAGCAGGAAGTACCTCTGGGAGAATTCAGTTTTTAGGGGAAAAATGCGCTCCAAATTGGAAAATTCCACTTGGGTTGGAAAGTAGACATCCAGGGATTTCTAGCGAGCTATCATGAGCGCAATTTGGATGTCGGGAAGTGCCCCAAAAACAGGCTCAAATGTGCACTACGCATAAGGATCAGGGGCGCTACGCATACAGTTTTTGGCCCAGTTTTTCACCTTCAGCTCAGGAATTCGGCTAGTTTTCACCAGTTTCACTCTTTGATGTAATTTTTGACCCAACATGATGTAATTTGATGTATGTAAGGTAACATGGCAATTATCTACCTTCTTCTAGATGATTCATTCACAAATTAGCAAGAAATCAATGTAATGAATCAGTTTCCTTCTTTTTAGAGGCAGGTTGTTTGGTCATCTAGATTCTTGCTCCATGTTTAGAATTTGTTAAAACTACTCCTAGAAGGAGGAGCTCGACCCCTAGAGGTTAGGGAATGAGGATAGCTTGGTCTATATATGTAAATTTTCATTCAGTAGGAGAGGTTAGACTCTTGGGAATAGCTTGAGACTATATTGTACATATCTTATCTGCATTTTGGCAAAGGAAAGACCAGGGTTTTGCAGCACTATTTGGGATTCATGTGGCTTTATGTGTTGATGGTGTGTTTCTCTCAGTACTTGTAAGTTGTGTATGTGTACCACTTTCTCTATTTAATCTTCTGTAATTAAACAAATGAAGTGTTAAGGTAGAATCCATGAACTTGCTATGCTCTGCCTTTAAATTTGTTTAATTTTCTATGTTTTCTTCAGATTAAGGAGAATCCTTTAGACTTCCTTGCTCTCCTTAGCTCCTCACCAGTCTAATCTACCCATCTCACTTTCTTTAAGGCATCAAAAAAATCGCCTATCTTGCCCCAAGTAGACCTCTGCAAAAGTTGTGCCTCATCCCCGCACCCAAAATTGCCTTTCCCTTGACTTCAACAAAACCTCAAAAAATCAATTCCAAAGTCCTTGTACTTCATACCTAGCCTAAAATTAGTCATCAATTTAGTCATCTTGAGCCCCTTTGATTATCTTTCGCCGAGTTTGACCCGGAGAGAGCCCTTTCCTGTCCTCGTAGGGCTAGCTACGAGGCTGAGCGTGGTTTGATGTAGCCTTGAGTCCTACCTTATCTTAGCCTAAGGTAAATTTGAGCACTAACAGACTGCATCATGTTACCATTGGGGTACATACTGGTTTAGAATCTTCCATGTTGTACATTTTTAGGATCTTTTTGAGATATTTGATTTGTGAGAGAAAAATACCATATTTATTTTGTTGAACTTGTAGACCAAGAAAATAGGTAAGCTCACCAAGCAAAGACATTTCAAATTCTTGCTACATTACTGAGCAAAATTCTGACTCATGGATTCTTCATTGCTACCAAAAATGATATCATCAACATACACAACAATTATTAGCAATTTATCAGTGTCCATCTTTGTATATAGATTGCTATCCACTGACCCCTTTGAAAAACCCTGTTGGTGGAGATATTTGTTAAGACGGTAATACCAGGGCCTTGGAGCCTGTTTTAGACCATAGAGAGCCTTTCTGAGTTTGCATATAAGTTTTGCATCATTTCCAAGAATGAATCCTTCTAGTTGTTCAATATAGACATCTTTTTCTAAGTCTCCATTAAGAAAGGCATATTTTACATCCATTTGGTATACTTTGAATTTTTGAAAACTAGAAATAACAAGAAACATTCTTATGGCTTCATGTCTAGCAAAAGCTGCAAAAGTTTCTTCAAAATCTATACCTTCTTGTTGAGCATATCCTTTGCAAATGAGTTTGGCTTTGTTTCTGATAACTTCTTCATTTTTCGTTCAGCTTGTTTTTGAATATCCATTTGGTTCCTATGATATTCTTATCATGAGGTCTAGGAACTAATTCCCAACTATTATTCTTTTCAATTTGCTTAAGTTCTTCATTCATGGCCTTCACCCAACATTCATCTTTGCATGCTTCATTTACATTTTGAGGTTTCGTGGAAGACATTAATGCTAGATAGCTTGAGGCTTCTTTAATAGTTCTTCTTGTCTGCACACCTGCACCTTTTTTCCCTAAAATTTGAGTTTCTGGATGATTTTTTTGAACATACCTGGATGGAGTCTTTTCTTCTACTGTCATCTCTTCTTTTAGTGCTTCATTGGTTTCTTCTTCAAAATCAGTGTGATTTGATGAGGGAAATTGATCCTCATCTTCTTCATTGTCATAATCTTCAGTTTTTATCTGTTTTGGATTTTTCATGTTTCATCAACCACAACATCAATACTTTCAATACTTTTCCCAAGTATTTTATTATAAAATTTATATCCTCTACTTCGGGAAGAGTAGCCAAGAAGAAAACCTTCATCTGCTCTGGGTTCAAACTTACCAAGTTTCTCATCTGTTCTTTTGATGTAACATTTGCTACCAAAAACTTTGAAGTATTTTACAATAGGAGTCTTACCATACCAAAGTTCATGTGGAATTTGAGTGTTGTTTACCTGAAGATTTGCTTGGCCAAGAATAATGATGGCAGTGAATTTGACTTCACCCCAGAAGGTTGCAGGAGTTCCAGATTCATCTAGCATAGTACGAGCCATTTCTTGAATAGTTCTGTTCATCCTTTTTACCACTCCATTTTCCTGAGGAGTCATTGCGATGGAGAACTACCTTTTTATTTCATGTTTTTAATAAAAGTGAAAGAATACATCTGAGGTAAGTTCCCCTCCTTGATCAGATCCAAGGCATTTGATTTTGCGATCTGATTCATTTTCAACCAGAGCTTTGAAGGCTTTTAACTTTTCAAATGCTTCATCTTTAATATGCTTTAGAAGACCTATCCAACCCATTTTGGAAAAATCATCAGTGAACAATATAAAGTATTCTTCTCCACAAGGTGACCGTTTCCTTGATGGTCCACATAAATCAGTATGAACAAGTTCAAGAGGCTTACTAACTGACCCTTCCTTTTCGATGAAGTGAGATCTGGTTTGTTTACCAAATTGACCTGATTTGCATATAGTATTTTCAGAAATGTTGATATCTAGAAGATCACAAACAACCTAGAATCTACATTCTTTTCTTATTTGAGAAAAGCTTAGATGTCCCAATCTTCTATGCCATAGCCAATTTTCATCATTTTTGCTTAAATAGCACTGTTGTTGTCCTCCCTTCAATATGTATAGGATGTTTGGAGTTCTTGTACCTTTGATCACAATTTCTCTTATATCAAGCTCACGAACAACACATCCATTTGATCAAAACACGACTTCATTTCCTTGATGACACATTTGACTCACACTCAACAGGTTATGATTTAAGCCATCAACATACATAACATTTGCGGATTTAAATTTTTCTTTCAAGAAAACAAAGTTTTTACCTTTTATGACACCAATAGTGTCATTTCCAAATGAGACACTCTTTTCCTTTCCTAAGGCATTATATGAGTGTTGTTTTCCTTTGTCACTTGTCGTGTGTTTTGAGAATCCACTTTCATGTGTTTTGGTTGTTCTTCTGCATACAAGGCTATACCACATATTTTTTTTTGTGGTTATTTCTTTCTCCATATTTTCGGATTTAATGGATTTTTCTCCTTTTGAGATATTTTCTAAAATTTACTCCTGCATTCAGATTCTTCATGGCCAAAGTTGTTACAGATTGAGCATTCTATTTCATTTTCAAGAAGAGAAAAGTTATTATAGGAACTTTTCTTGATCCTTGTCACATTCCTTTAATTTCGTGCTTCTCTAGTCATGATGGTTTCGTAAGAAACGCATTGAACAACTTTGTGTCCAAAATTATGACATCAGAAACATTGACCAATAAAGAAGTTCCTGCAATTATTGAATCTATTGACCTAGTGATTGTAGTTTCTAATGATATTCATCTTTGGAGCAAATTGAGTACGGTTTACCTGATGTTGGTTGTGCCTTCTGTTCATCGTTGAAGTAAATTGAGCTTGAATTACCTGGTGATCTCCTTTATGCCATTATTGACGATTATAAAACTGTCCATCGCTCTTTGCTGCATCAAGATAGATTTTAGTGGAGGTTGACAGCTTCTTTGATTGAGATGCTTCTTTAGTACATCCAAGACTTGTCTTTATCAGAGGAGAACACTGTACTTTGATAATTTCATTTAAGGTTTCTATTCCTTTAGCAAATCTAAGATTGAGAGTTTTTGTTTTCTCAAGATCCTTTCTTAGACCCAAAATTTCACATTCTAGTTTTTCATTGTGTTTTTCTCTTTCAGCAAGTTGGCATGTCAAGGTATCTATAGTCATATTCTTTTCTTCTAAATAAATTTTGAGTTTAGATATTTCTTCATAAAGGTCATCTTCATCTAAAGCATCCAAGAAATCATCATCGTCATAAGCCATCACAAGTCTATAGTCATTACTATTTTCATCTTCATCACTATTTGATAAACCATTGCTATCTTCATGAGTATAGTAGCTCCTTTTACTTACACTTTGTTTTCTATTCCGTTTTGTAGATTCCCTTCCTTTATCATTTTTAACTTTATGAGGAAATTTGGTAGCATAATGACCAACTCTAACACAGGAAAAACATTTGAAAGGTAGTTTACCTCTGAATCTTGTAGAACCCCGTTGAAGCTTCTTGACAAAGTTTACTTCCTCTTCTTCTTCTTAAATATGTCCTGATTCATTCAACTCTTCTTTTCCTTTTGCTGAAGCTTTAAATGTGTGTTCTCTAATATCTGATGGACCTCCTTTTCTCATCTCAAAGGCAGTTAAGATTATGTGAAGCTGTGTCATAGTAATTGTCTGTAGATCCTACTTTTCTTCTATGGCAGATAGTTTTGATTCAAATTTAGCAAATAAGCATCTTAAAACTTTTTCAACTAAGGTAACTTCCTTTATCTCTTCACCCAGATTCTTCATGCAATTAACAACCTCATCTACATGTAAGAAGTAACTAGCTATACTTTCATCATTGTGCATCTTGAGAGTTTCATATTGAATTCCGAGACTTTGAAGTTTAGCATGTTTTACCTAAGAGTCTCCTTCATAGCTTAGAACGATTTTGTCCCATATTTCTTTGGCTGATTTGAGCTGCATAGCTTTGACAAACTCTAACTGTGACATACTTCCCAATAATGTATTGACAGCCTTGGCATTAGTTTCATATTTCTTTTTACCTGCCGTATCTGTAGGAATTGCTGATGGAAATGTATATCCTCCTTCCATGATTTCCCAGACATCTATTCCAAGTGATTGAAGATAGGTTGTGGTTCTTACCTTCCAATAAACAATGTTGCTCTCATCAAGGATTAGCAGTCTAATGGATCCCCCGCTTTCTTTATTACTCATGATGATGGATCTTCTTTCAAGCGATCAAGCTTCATCTGAAGGACCTGCTCTGATACCAATTGTTGGAAATAATACCGAGAGGGGGGGGGTGAATCAGTATTATCAGATCACAAATTTAATTTTCAAAAAATGATTTGTATACACTACTTTAGCTCAGTGAACTAGCATGTATACACAAATGTACTTAATGAAACCAACGTATATGTAGAGATCTTTAGATTTACCAAAATTATCATTTACTGAACTTTAATCAATATATCAGGAATTCATTAGATAGTGCAGTAAAAGCAGAATAAAGCATTACACATAAGCAAGACACACGAACACCAAGATATAAGATGGAAACCTAATGTGAGTAAAAACCACCTGCTACTGTCGTCTCTGTCTTCTTTTAATAATAAGAAAATTATGTTTACAATTTTTGTACTGGTGCAGTCTTATATGAGTACACAAGCTTCTACCTACAGAAGGCTACAACCTTCTCTCATTATCCAGCTTCTATTGGAAGGGAGCTACAACCCCCTAGCTCTTATACTAGCTGATATGTTAGTATTATGTAGGTGTCAGCCTACAGAAGGCTACAACCTTCTTTTTTCTACCAAGGAGCATGTTTCATAAATTTTTAGACTAGATCCATCAACAACATCATTCAATCATCAAATATATCTGCATCAACCAATCTCCTTTTGAGTCAACCACAACCAAATCAATCAATCACTTTAACAACCCATCAATCTGATCATTCATAATGTTGTCACCAGAATACAATAACCTGAACCCAAGCTAGAACCCAGAACACTACAACTGCAAACAAAAGAAACTAAAACAAATTTTATAAGGTATACGCTACTTCCATGTGTTGAACCCACATGCATACATGCTTTCCTCAAAGCAAACGAGCGCACAAATCTGCAAATCAAATTTATGATGTATATGCTACTTTGATATGTAGAACCAACGTGTATACACTCATTTTCTAAAGTGAACCCACGTACAGATCTATAAATGATGATTTAAACATTACAACTATTCCAAACTTCAGTCATACCCATATCATCATATTTCCAGACTACAACATGCACCAGTTATTTAGAGACACGATCAAACGACATGAAGATAATTCACTTCAAGCCTTAAGATCCTGATACATCATTAGATCTTATCCTTCATCAAACACTAAGGTTCATCATTGGTTCAGATCAAGCACAACACCATAAGCCAATAACCTGCATATTATATCTCACACTTCATTAGATATTCGATACTTGCACACCTTGGCCTAGTGATCTTCTCCTCCTTTTATAGTTTTAGGCCTTTCTCAATACCATGGACCAAAACCACTTAGGACCAATACCTTGGACCAAACACCTAGGGTCAATACCTAGGACCAGATATCTTGGACCAATACCATGGATCAAAATACCATGGAACAAATACTTCGGACCAAAAATTTAGTTTTCTGAGGTATACATGCTTCTATTTCTATGAAAGTGCATGTGTACATAGACATGACTTATATATAGTGAACCTGTGTGTATACACAACATTCTAGTCACGTTGATTTTTTAGCTTTTATAAACCCTCTTTGTCCTGTGTGTGTATTTGGAGCCACCTAGATCACGCACTAACCTGGTATATTAAGTACTTTAATGATAACTTGAACATTGGAGTGGCAGACATCCAGACAGCACTGACACTACAAGAAAAAAGGTCATTGGTGAGGGTCATGCCTGTGACGGATCTTTAAGGTCTGTGACCAATGTCGCATATTGCGACAGTCTTTAAAAAAACGTTGTTGTAAGTGTATATAGTGATGGTCCTTTAAGGTTTTTCACCAAAAACACTTTAAATGACACTTTTGGTGAGGGTCATTAAAGGCCCATCACTAATTCTCTCTTTGGTGACACCATTGGTGACGGCCATTAAAGACCCATCACTAATTTTCTCTTTGGTGACACTTCTAGTGAAGATCTTTTATTGACCCTGACCAATGCTATTTTTGGTTACTTTTGGTGACGGTCAAAAAATGTTCGTCATCATTGATTATTCCAAAGAGTTTTTGATGACACATCATGCCTGTGGTGGACCTTTAAGATCTGTCACCAATGTCGCATATGGTGATGGTCTTTAAAAGAATGTTGTTGTAATTATATATAGTGATGGTCCTTTAGGGTTTGTCACCAAAGCCATTCTCAATGACACTTTTGGTGAGGGTCATTAAAGGGTCGTCACTAATTCTCTCTTTGGTGACACTTTTGGTGAGGGTTGTTAAAGGCCCATCACTAATTCTCTCTTTGGCAACAGTTCTAGTGATGATCCTTTATTGACCCTCAGCAATGCTCTTTCTAGTTACTTTTAGTGACATTCAAAAAATATTCATCATCATTGATCATTCCAATCAGTTTTTGATGACGCTATGTACCTATTACTATATTTTTTGTCAAAATATAACAATTTAAGACCATTGTTGTGGATTCCTTTTCATTATGTGTCCAAGGTCATAGTGGTTATAGTCAGTCAATTTGTTAAGAAGTAATTAGTGTGTATCAATTCCCACAAGTCATAAGAATATAGTTTTACTATGAGTCAAGACATGATTCATCTCTACTAGGTTTATTATCTAGCAAATTTCTTTTAAATAAAGTTCCACTAGTGTGTGTTGAAACTATATTATTTAGTACATAATCAAGCTCTATCAATCCTATTAATGATAGAGACATCACACTCTTCAACATTGATGGCACATCGTAACATGCTTTGGAACAATACACTAACATTCCCTGGCACCTCGCATGTCTTGGAACATCTTTGTACCTAGCACATATTTCCATGAGTAGGATGCCAAAGAAAATGTTGGTATGCCCAAGCATAGCATAGCACTCTACTATCATGTGTTGGCATGACATGTAGTCTAGCATGCCCTCGAACACCTCGGCATAATATTGCATTGACAAATATTATCACTTGGCACACATTGGCACTTGGCATGTATTGGAACATATTATTAGCATGCCCCTTTTGAAAAAGATAAATTTGCAATTTATTAACCCTCTTATGTGTTCACATCCTTACATTTTAGCTTGTTTATTACTTTTGTTGCCTTGAAACTCCTTGACAAATATTGGCATACTTTGGCACCCTGCACATCCTAGAATGTCTTAGCACCTGGCATGCCTTCTCACTGTTTGGCACATCTTAGCACACCCTGGAACTACCTAGCACACTCTAGCACTTCTTGACATGTCCTAATATTCCTTGGCATGCCTTGTGCTTAGCATACCTTGTCACTCCCCCCTTGACATGACATCTAGCACTCATTGACACTCCCCAACACACCCTCATATTCATTCACTTCCATTCATTTTGACATAGTGCTCCCTTGTGTTTTCTTAGTACTCTCTAACACTCCTCAGCATGCATTGGCACTCTCTAGCGCACCTTAACACTCTTTGATATGTTCTGTCACTTCATAGCATGCATCACACTCTCTAACGAACATTGGCACTTGGCATGTGTTGGCACTTAGCAAGTCTTAGCATGTTTGGCATGTGTTGAGATGAATTGGTATGATTTGGCATGGTTTAATATTAAAGTTATTTGAGATAAATTATTGGAAACTAGATGAGAAGAAACAGAGGAAGATTTGGCACTTAGAATGCATTGACAATTGGCACTTGGTGCCTATTGGCACCTAATGTTGGTGTGCCTAGCATGCCCCTCATGGAAAAGGTAAATTAATGACTTATTAACCCTATTATGTGCTTATTTCCTTGTAATTTAACTTGTTCTTCCCTTTTGTTTACTTCACATTCCCTTACATGCATTGTCACATTGTTGTACATCTTGGCATGCCTTAGCACTTGGAACATCTTAGCTTGTTTGACATGTGTTCGTACTATCTCGCACATGTTAGCATGCCCTGACATTCTCTAACACACCTTGGCAGTCATGACCTCACAACTAGCATTACATTTTTCCATGACTTGGGAACCTTACATTCACTATAACCCATTGGCACTCCTTAGTTGTCATGCCCTCTGTTATCCTTGACAATGTCCAAGGTTGATGAGGAGATCAATGGAGGTAACCAGAAACGAAGATTTTAGTTTGGTACTAGCCCTACCAAACCAAAGAGGGCTCTCTCTATGAAATCACAGCCAAGAGATGATTGGAATGTAAAGAATTTTAGGCTAGATAGCTAGGCTCATGTGGGTTTTGGAAAATTTAGGGTTTTGTTGTTGGACAAAGGGAGAAAATCTAGGTAGCTAGGTCAAAGGATCAAAGGGTTACAATAACAAAGATATAAAGGAGCAAGGTAGCATTAATTTTGTGATGGATCCTAGGGTTTTCCATTGTAGTGTAGTGTTTAGAAGAAGAAAAAGGTCTTAATGGGCATGAAACATGAATTAATTAAGCAAGAAAGAAAGTAACACATAATGATTTTTCCATCACAATAAAGCTTGCAAAGGATTATGTTTATATACTGTAAGAAAAACCATTGAAGAATTTATGAATGGAAAGAGAAGATGAATATCTTTCATATAAAGCTATAACAAAGAAAAACAATGTCACAAACTAACTGCACATGAATTCCTAGATGATCGCTGCAAACTATGTCCTTTGATTTCCAAAAAATGTCCAAGTACAAGATACAATGGTTCTCTCCTCTAAAATCCAACCAATTCTATCATTGATAAACTGATACATAAAGACTAAAACAACATCTCCCCACTCTTAGGGGTTTAATGCATGACTCTAGGAACTGTTCCATGAGGTGTTCTAACCATCCCTAACATCTAGGGAAGTTAAAAACAACTACAATTCACTTTGACTCCAACCTCTCTCATAAATGAGGTCAAATTTACATAAAAACATCTTAAAAATACTAACCAACCATTATTTATATTTACTTATACCCCTCACATTCATCTACTTCACTATTTTGACTTTTACCAAAGTCAAACAAGGAATTACAAAAAATTACACACTGAAAATTTTACAAAAATCTCAGAAATTTTCAAGTGCACAACGACCTATTGAAGGCCTTTTTTGAGTGCCTTTCTGAAGTCAAAATCCAAATTTGAAGCCTTTTCTTGAAATATGGGAGAGTGTATATGTCTTTAGAGTATTTTTTCACTCAAATGGACCAATTTGTGGCTGACATATGGCCATTATCCCAAGGTATCTCTAGGTGTGCAATGAAATGGAGAAAGAGGGGAAGAAATGTGATTTTTGGCCTCTTTTTTGCAAATTTCTCAAAAAATGAGACCACGACCAGGAAATTGGGAATATGGGTTTTGAGAGGGGGTGACAATATTTCCAAAAATTTTGATTTTCCATCATTTGGAGCCTTGAGGAAGAAGCACAGTGTGAGCTCACTGCCCTCCTAAACAAAAAAATTGCCAAAAAATTACAAGTCTGCACCAGTGTGAACCAAAACAAAAACTTTGCTCCAAATCCTCCCAAAATTTGTCTAGAGATGCTTGATGAGGTATTTTATGCAATCATGGATGCATGAGAAAGCAAATCTAACTTACCCTTCTCCTATTGGATGATTAATGTTAACTTGAGCTTTTCCTTCAACTGCTTGATTTTGACCTTGGCAACCTGATTCCTTGTGTAATAATGGATGGCCATTTTATTTTGCAACTTGTTACCCCTATTAACCCTGTCAAGCAGCTTCTAGAGGTGGAAATTGAATTTCAAGCCAAAAATCATTGTCCTCATTTATTTCCATGGAAATCATATCTTCAAAGGTCATTTATTCCATTGGTGGCTTTTGTTCTCTTTCCCTCTAAAGTGGCTTCCTAAGACCCATTGATCTTGGTCTCTTCCTTGCCACATGTGCTTCATGCTGCTCAGTGTCCTCATGGTCCACCACTTCCTTGACTTTCATCTCTTCTTTCTTGGCTTTGAATTTCTCTTTCTCCACGACTAGTTGTTTTGCCTTAAGTTGATTGTTTTCTTGCTCAAGGAATGAAATGATGAATTTGGCCCTTTCCAAATTGTCCTTGAGCTCCATGATCTGAAAATACTTCTCTTTTATGAATTTTTGTAGGGTTTGATGCTCATAATGTGCCTCCAAGTCAACTATGTCAAAGTCATACTCAATGGGCTCCTCATCATGCAAAGAAGCCTCATGATGTGATGGTGACCCTTGTTGTGAAAATGTAGTAGGATTGGCCCCTTCCTCAATTTAATGAGTAAACACAAACCTTCTACCTCTCTAATATTTCTTGGTCACCTTAGGCCTAGGTTCCTTGGAAACCTCATCATGTTTGCTTGAGGACCCCACCTCCATGGGATGTACTGACATGGTTGGGTGCTGGCTTAGTGAAGTGGTTATATGTGTTTTCAAGGATGCCTCAATGAAGGTGTCCCATGTCATGTTCTTCTCTTTCAACTGATGGAGTACTATAACCTTTATTAGGCTATGGTGAAAGAGGCTAGGATAATTCACTTTTCCTTTCAATTTCACCCTTTTAGACATTTTGGTTAGGCTCCTATAAAGGTAGCTAGACAAATTTAGAGACTTTGCAGCCGTAAACTGCATGAGCAGTCCTATCTAGTATTGATATAGCCTAGAAAATCTTCCCTGACATGTGAAGAACTTCATGATAGGATTCATCAATGGTTCATATCTCTCCAAGAATGATCTAGGTGGATGTTGGTGGCTACTCGCCTATCCCACTTGGAGCCCCACAACTGTCTCTTTCAGTTTTTCAATTTCCTTAATTGTAGCACAGTTTACTATTTTTAGCAGTTTTTTTGGGTCCTGAACTTCTGAAGTTGTTTTGAGGCCCTAAAGGACATTTTTTTGGGAAAACTGGGAGCATTGTGGGTCCATGGACCAATGTTTCTCATCCTAAACTTATATTCCTCGAATAGGTCTTTCTAATGAGGTATTGTGCACGTCAAGTAGAGATCGTGTGCCAAAGTTACGACCCCGGGAAGTTGATGTACCAATTTACTCAAAAAGGGGCACATAGTTTGGCATTTAATCTCCTAGTGTTAGATTTTTGGATGTTTAGGGTTTTCCATTGTTTCTCAACAATAAATAGGCCTTTGGCCTTCATTATAAGACAATTCAGAGGCATGTAGCCACCACATCTCTTCTCAGAGATAAGTTACCACCACCCTAACTGGTTTATTTCCAATTTTTTTGTAAGCATATTTTAGTATTTTACATTAATGGAATGAAGTATTATTTTTCTTGCATCTTTGTATTTATGGTTATATCTGTAATTTCTTGTGTTCATGTTTAAAAGAGGATTAGTGGTATCAGAGTGGTCTGCTCTTTCTCTGTGTTTCTTTGCATGTCCCCAATGAGGTCAGGATATAAGGAACTAGGGCTTGATCTGGTTGAACCTTTGCAAGATCAGCCTCGCAAGTCCTAATGGCCTCCCATGGCTAATGAAAAGAAAGACGAGGGAATAGGAGATCCTGTAAAGCTCTTGCTCGAAGAAGCCCTCGAGTGATGCTACCCAGGGGCGATGCATATGCTTCCAACAGCTTCTTTGGAAATGTCACACCCTTTAAGGTACAAGTTAACTTTGAAATCCCCATATTTGAGGGTCAGGTAGACACATATGTCATAGATAAATGGTTAAATCTGCTAGATGGTTATGTTTCTGTTCATGATTTTTCCAGCTGGGAAACGATCACTTTTGCACTTCTCAAAGAAGCCCCCCATGTCAAGAACTGGTGGGAAACCTACTGCGAGCATAAGGATGAAAGTACGGTCTCACTATTTTTACCCACACCCACTTGGAATTCTTTCCAGGATGCCATTAAAGAGCTGTACTACCTTTTTAGAAGCTATGAGGACAAATACTTAAAGTGGACCACATTGTGGCAGGTTAGGGACCAATATGTGCCAAAGTTCACAAATAATTTTCATACCTTCGTACAAAGTTGGGTATCAAGGAATATGAGCTGCATTTGGTACTCAAATACTGTGGCTGCGTACACAAGTATATCCAAGATGAGAAGGAGTTCGTAAACATCTCCTCACTCAGCACACCGTACTGATACGCTGTCAAGATCGAGTAGAAGTTTAAATAAAAGAAGCGAGACTTTGGATCTGTGAATTCGAATAACAAAGGACAAAGCCAAGGCAGGGTGACCTAAGACAACTTGTCAAAGCTGCAAGAAAAGAACAACACCATGAAGTCAAAGAAGGACACATGAAAGTGGTGTGAGTTCCATAAGAGCCCCACTCATAACGCAAGTGAGTGTCGGACTGAGCAGTTGCTGGTGGCTAAGTTGAAGGCTTTAGAATCAGATGCATGTTCCAACCTTGAGTCAAAACCTGACAAGGGGAATGACAGAGGGAATCAAATCATTGATGTGGAGCCTAGTGCCACTATTGCCACTACTAAGGTCACTAAGAATGAGCCCGAAGATCTAGAGGAGGGGGAGCATCTTTTCCACTCACAAATGTGGATGAAGGGTTCGCCGCTGCAATTCATTGTTTGCAGTGGCAGCCAAAAGAACCTCATTTCAGCAGCAGTCATGAAGTGATTGGGACTACCAACCATACAACACCCACAACCATACATCATCAGGTGCCTTCACTAAGGACGACATCTCCGAGTCCGCCAGCAGTGCCGCATTCCCTATAGCATCAAGCCCTTCACAGATGAGGTATTGTGTGATGTTGCACCGCTTGATGTTTGTGATTTATTATTAGGTCAACCATACTTGTGGAAGTGACATGTAATGTATGAGTCAAGGCCTCACGTTGTTATCATTTCTTCTTGTAATACATTATACAGGATACCAAAGGTAGCCCCACCTACTGCCACTTATATGATCCCTCCTAAGAAAGGTAGTAAGATCATCTCCCAGACTAGGAAATTTATTTTATGTCTAGTTTGCTCTCAAAATAAGGGGAAGATCGTAGACACATCCATGGCCCGCAGGAAGGGTTCCTCCATGCAGCAGAAGTAGGCATATGTCGTCATGAAAGAATACATGGACATATTCTCCTCACCCATAGGGGTACCATTGCACTGTCAGGTCAAGCATTTGTCTGATCTAACTTCTGGAGCACCTCTACCCAACAGGCCAATCTATCCCCACTCCATTATGGAAAATTCCAAGTACAAGCAGCAACATGATCATAATCAGGTACCAGACAAGTTTCGAGTGGGTGACAAAGTCTGGTTGGATCTACAGAAAGAATACCTTATAAGAGCCCATCAAAAGCTCAAACCACTCTGACATGGCCCTTACACCATTACCAAGGATGTGGGAAATAATTCTTTGGAGCATAACATTCCCCCATTCCTTTACTTGCACCAGGTGTTCAATGTGGACCACCCTTGACCATGCTTCCCACCATTATTGGGCACATCAGCGGTTGTAGAATAGCTCACCAGGGACCAAGTTCAACAAAAGTTTCCTCATCTCACAGAGAAACTCAACCCAATGGGGACCATTGCTTCCTAGGGAGGAAGGAATGATCTAGGTGGATGTTGGTGGACAGCTAGCTATCCCACATGGACCTTCACAATTGTCTCTTTTAGTTTTTCATATTGTAGCATAGTTTACTATTTTTATCAGTTTTTCAGGTCCTGAACTTTCGGAGCCATTTTGAGGCCTTAAAAGATGTTTTTTGGGAAACCGAGGAGCAACATGGGATGATGGGACAAATTTTCTCATCCTAAAGTTGTAGTGCTCAGACAAATTTTCCTAAGAGGTATTGTGGGTGTCAAACTAAGATTGTATGCCAAAGTTACCACCCTAGGAAATTGATGTACCAATTTACCCAAAATGTGGCCCATAGTTTGGCACTTCATCTCCTAGGGTTAAGTTTTTGGATGTTTAGGGTTGTCCATTGTATCTCAATAATAAATAGGCCTTTGAGCCTCATTGTAAGACAAGTCAGAGGCATGTAGCCGCCACATCTCTTCTCAAGGATAAGCTACGATCGCCCTAGCTGGTTTATTTCCATTTATGATTGTAAGCATATTTCAGTATTTTACATTAATGAAATGAAGTATTATTTATGTTGCATCTCTGTATTTATGTTTATATCTGTAATTCATTGTGTTCCTATTTAAAAGTGGATCCAACAAGTACCCGAATGGGAAAACATGTGAGTGAGCTCCTTTGTATTGTGATTTCAAGTAGGGTTTGTACTCTTCTAGGTCTAGGTTTATGCCTTTGAACCAGTTTTCACCATGGTTTGTTATGCCTATAGCTTGAGAGATGGCATCCACTAAAAACATGAAATTAGTCCCTGCAATGGTGATCTTTTCTTCCTTCAAGGTGAGGACAAATATACTTGTGAGATGCTCATGGTAACTTACATTTTGCACTCTTTGACAAAACCCTAAACAATTGACATCTTCAAAGCATTTCATGACAAATGGGGAGGAGGTTATTTCTTTGCAATTAGAGGGATCAAACCTTAGTATCCTTCCCCCCTTCTTCTACTTCCTATTCTCTGATGGTGATGAATCAGTCTCCATACTTCAAACCCTAGGTGAAAGGCAAGCAAAAACAATGAAATTTGCTAATGTGAGGGAATGAGGTGGTATGATGGACTTATGAGTTGCCTAAATTTGTAAGGAAATTTTAGAGGGAGGGGATGATGTCAGCGAGTAGGGGAGAAAGGAATTTTGGGAAATGAGTGAGGGAAGGAGGTGGAAAGGGCTAAAACACAGGCCTATCATAGAAAGAGATAGGGTTGATTAGGGTTTAGAGGAAAATGATAGAAAATGAGGGGATAAGGCTTTGTGATGGATGGAAATGGTGTATTAGTTGCACGCAGAGGTGTAGGGAAAGGGAATCTAGGTTTTAGGGTAGAAACTCATCATTTGAGGATCAAAACCATGAAAATCATGTAAACCCTAGAAGGAGAAGTATTTGATCATTCTCTTGACATATGAGGCAAAGGAGGGCATGAAAATGACTAAAATTACTTGTTATAGAGCTTGTAGGATGAAATCACTGAAGACGAGATTTGAAAAATGAATTTTGGTTGTCAAACAACAATTGTGGACAACTATGGCCCATGCGTAGTGAAGGCTTCCTATGCACAGTGTGTTGTCTAGGTGCGCAATGAAGGCTCTTTGTGTGCAGCAAGAGTCAAATTTTGCCACTGAGGGTTATGGAATCACAATTTTTTGCAAAGAAGAGGGAGAATCTCGATGCTAGGATGGTAGACAAGTGCAAATGGGTGTGAATGAACTCCTCCATGTGCTTTTATAATTTTCTTTTGGTGTCTAAGTGATTAATGAGGTATGATGGCCCACCTCACCAATTCACTTTATTTTTTAGTTTTGTAGCCTTAGGACCTCTTCTTGTAACTTTAGAACCTGAAAAACATTATTACATATACAAACATAAATTACATTTGAAATAAAGTGTTATTGAACAAATTTACCTATTGCTACTCCTCATTTGTGAGATTTATACATGAAATGACCGATTTTGTGACCTTAACCCTAATGATGTAATGGTAACACTAAGCTGAATGAAGACCATGATGATGTGACTGAAGTGGTATTAATGATGTTTTCATGATGGTAGACTCAACTGAGTGATGAAATTTACTGACATATGAAATTCTTGAGAGAGTGGAAATAACCCTTGGCACATGAGCCAGTGACCAAATTTTTATTTGAAGACTCACTGGAATGACAAAAAATTGACTTGACACCCTAACAACAACTTTTAAGAGCATATTTCACCACTGGTGATAGGCTAAACTAATTGAAACTAACACCCTCATAGATAACCTTACTTTTTCTGCAACTTGGGAACCCAACAAATTCATTAGCAAAACAATATTGTTCCTAACCCAACATCTCCCTTTCCTTGAAATTACTTTATCCACGCCTTATCACAACCATAGGCTTGCCTCTTGCAAGTCCTATTCTAAAATTCTCCTAAAACAATTCATCCTCAGGATACCTGGAATTCACTGAAAGTCCTTGGCACACACTCTTATTTGTTCATTTCCAACCATTTTGATCTAGTTCTCTTGTGTTCCCCTGAATCTCCCTAACACTCCCCACCATCCATTGACACTATCTTCCATGTGTTAGCACACCTTTTCATTCCTTGGAATGCCCTAGGACTCCTTAGTTATTATGGCCTCACAACTACCCTTACTTTTTTCAGACTTGGCCAGAACCCAACCAAGTCCTCCCCCAACTAAAAAAACTTAACCAAGCTATAATTACTACAACTAGACTATGCCTTGTTCACTTAAGAACTACCTATAAACACATCTTAGGCTACTCATGTCCAATCTCAACTCATCCCACTTAACAAGTTACCATTTCAAGGCTCACGTCTAACCATGGACATAAAACAACTAAGAAACACAATTTACATATTGACATGTCATAACACATGGCATGCCTAACAATCCCTTAGCCCTATCTGGTATGTGTTACCATCGCCTACATTTCTTTGCATGCTTTTCACTCCCTAGCACTCTTTGACATGCCTTGGCACTCTAGCATGCCTTGGCACTGCCTACCATATAACCTTGTCACTCCCTCCTTAGAACACTTGGAACTCATTGACAGTCCATATCACACACTCTTATCTCTTCATTTCCATGCATTTTGAACTAGTTCTCCCTTTCGTTTCTTTGGAACTCCCTAACATTTTCTGGCACACATTGACACACCCTGGCACATGGCACATCTTGGTAGGTTGCCTTTGCACTCTAGCATTCCTTGGCACTACCAAACATATATTGTCACTCTCTCTTACCACACCTAGAACTCACTTACACTCCCTATCACACACCCTTATTCATTCATTTCCATGTATTTGAAACTAGTGATCCCTTTTGTTTCCTTGGAACTCCATAACACTGCCTGGCATTCATTGGCACACCTAGCACATCTTGGCATGTTGCCTTGGCCTCTAGCATTCTTTAACACTAACTACCATACCTTGTTACTCCCTTAGAACACCTGTATCTCACAGACACTTCCTGTCACAAACTCTTATTTGTTCATTTTCATGCACTAATTTGACATAGTGCTCCATTGTGTTTCCCTGGCACTCCCTAACACATCCTAGAACATGTTGACACACCCTGGCACCTGGTACATCTTGGCTGCATGTCGCTCTAGAAATCTAACATGACATAGAGCAACCTAGCATACCATGTCACTCTCTCCTTAGCACACTTGGAACTCACTAACACTCCCTGTCACACACTCTTATTCATTCATGTCCATGCATTTTTACCTAGTGCTCCCTTATGTTTCTCTGGCATTTCCTAACACGCCTTAGCATGCATTGGCACACCTTGGCACCTTGCACATATTAGTATGCTTCCCTAGCACTCTAGCATGCCTTGGCATTAATGCATAGCATACATTGTCACTCCTTCCTTAGCACACCTAGAAGACGCTGACTATAATGTTCCAAACTAGGAAAAATAGTGCTATGCAAACAGGACAATAAAAATAACACCATAAAATTAAATCAAACAATTAGACCACAAAACTTTTTAGCATGTGTTATCACGCCTTTTCATTCCTTAGAATGCCCTTGCATTGCTTAGCTATTATGCCCTCACAACGACCCTTACATTTTTTGCAACATGGAAACCCAACAAAATCCTCCCTCAACTATACCAACAACTTAACTATAACAATAGCTTAACCAAGTTACAATTACTACAACTAGACTATGCCTTGTTCACCTAATAACTTCCTATAATTCATCTTAGGCTACTCATGTATAATTTTAACTTATCCAACTTAACAAGTTATGAAGACAAGGCTCACATCGAATCATGGTCATACAATTAAACAACTAAGAAACAAATTTTACATCTTGACATGCCATAACATCTGACATGCCTAATAATCCCTTGGCACTAAGTAACACGTGTTAGCATCCCCTGCATTCCTTGGCATGGTTTGGCACTCCCTAGCACTCCATGACACTTAGCACACCTCGTACTCACTAGGTAACACTCTTTGTCACACTCTTATTCATTTATTTGCATGCATTTGAAACTATTGCTCCCTTGTGTTTCCGTCGAACTTGGCCCTAACACTCCCTAGCATGTGTTGGTGCCACACCCTGGTTCTTGGAGCTTCTTCGCATGCCTTAGCGCTTCACATGTCTTGGCATGCCTAAAATGCCTTGGAAATTTCTAGCATGTGTTAGTACTTCCTGGCATTCCATGGAACACCTTGGCACTCCCATAGCTATCATGCCCTCATAGATAACCTTACCTTTTTTGCATCTTGGGAACCCAACCAAGTCAGTAACAAAATAATGTTGTGCCCAACTGAAATTCTCCCTCTATCTGAAATTACTTTGTACGCACCTTATCAAAACCATATGCTTGCCTCCTTCAAGTACTATTCTAAAGTTATCCTAACACACTTCATCCTAGGGACACCTAGAATTTGCTGACACTCCTTGGCACACTGCACTCTAATTTGTTCATTTCCAAGCATTTTGACCTCATTCTCCATTGTGATGCATTGGCATTAGCTAGTATACCTTTTCACTCCCTCCTTAACACATGTGGAATTGACTGACAATTAATTTCCATGCATTCAAAATGAGTTCTCCCTTTTGTTTCCCTGGCACTTGGCCCTCACACTCCCTAGCATGCATGGATAAACTATTTGCAAAATTTGCCCATATCTTACTATCTAGGGTTTGGTTTTTGACTAACTAAAAATGTGATAACTGAATATCTAATCATGGGATATGATAGAAAAATCCACAAAATTCATTATCCAAATAGATTCGAGGTCAACCATGCCAAGTTGGAGGTCCACCAAGTCGAATTTCAAAAAGCTCTAGAACCCTATCAGCAATTCGGGCCTTGCAAAATTGTGAGAAATGGGTCTCAAAGTGCAACTTGTAACTCCAAGACAGTAAATGTTGTGTAAACAATGAGAGAGGATTTTTTTTTTGGTATGTTATGAAAAAAGGCCTCCTCCCGTTTTCAAAAATACTTTCCCATTTGTTCAAAATCCAAGCTTGAAGTTGGTCACACATAAATGCAACAAATCCTGGCAAAAGAACAAAAAATAGTTGACTTGAAATTTTGATGACTTGAATGCAGGATCAATATGGGAGCGCATCATTATATAGATTTCATTAAAGTAAATTTTACACTAGGGAGAAACATGGAGGTCCTCTCCACCCTCATGAGAGTGTGAGTATGATGAAAGGAAAGACTAAACTATCATCTAACCATTTTAGTAAGGTGAGTGAATGCTTCAGGAAGTGAGGAGGGGAGGTCAATCTAGTCAAGTATTGATTATTCTCATTTTCACAAGTATAAGGATGTCGATCCTTTCGTATTTGGTCTAATATTTGAAGTGCGGAGGGGGGGGGTGGGTGAAAAAATAAGAGACTACCTCTAACTAACAAGGTAATGCCATTACTTATTCATAATACTTATAAATCCTCGGACTAAGAACCCACTTACATCAAGGTATGTTAGTGACTTATATGATCTTTATATATGTAATCATGATTTTATGTAATATACTCGATAACGACTCTAAAATTGTCATATCCATGTACCACAAATCCAAGATCAACAACCATTAACCTTAAGGAGCTTAGTTAAATCTGACCTCACCAACTCATCTTATTCTCATGTGCATGTAGAGGTAAAGTATCTCTCTCAAATGCAACAAGAAATAATGAATCCTTATTTTCCATTGCAATGTCATGAGGAATGAAAACTAACCTTTGAAGAAAGAGATGGCTTACTTTATTTCATGCCTTTTGTGCTTGGTTTTGATTCATTTTCACAATAAAGCTACTTGTTACTCTTTTGTTGATTTTCTTCTTTTCCTTTTTGCATTATTGTGTTAGTGTGATAATGAACAAGTCAAATGTTAATGACAAAGTAGAGCATAAATTGAATGATTTATCTCTTTTATTCATGATATTATGATACTCTAATTATCCTAATGAACATAATTATGAGATAATGGCCATCATCCAGAAGGAAATAAAAGTGAATGCCAATTCGAGAAGTTGAAACAATAGATCCTACATGATACCTCCCTCTTGACATAGTCAGTCAAGAGAATAGAGGTGTGTCTAATCCCTTTGGTCCACCAAAACTCTCTAACAACAAACAAATTTTTTTCATATTCCTACAATGGGTTGTGATTTCTATGAGGTTCCTTAAACTCAGTGCCCTTAAAACCTCAAATGGTGGAATTGAAGGCGTTGCAATAGGAGGTAAACTTCATTCTCCTTCACCTTTGTCAAGACCTCTAGCTACACTTGCAATCTATACCCCTCCTTCTACTCAACATGAAATTTTGTTTTTTTTCCACTTCCTTTACGCACCCTCCCCTCAAGGGCATCCTCATAGGAAGGGATTATGGTTGAAATATTATGAAAATAAATTGGGAACACCATCTCTTTATAGGGTTTCAAGGGAGGGATATTGAAAAATAACCATCTTATCCCTTATAGCCCTTAAGACCTTGTCAACACTTAAACAAAATGATAGGCTAGTAACTAGACCCAAAGATACATCTAAACGTTCAAGGCCAATCCCAAATAAAAAGAATAACACCATGGATTAAGCATTGACGTTGAGTTTTGGTAAAATCAAGGACCCCCTTTCAATATCATGACCTCATTTTTAGCATTCCCAAATGGAAGGTTCAAAACCCACAATAAAAAGGGGAGATTGGCACTTTACCATTTGTAACCTTTTTCCAAGATGAGTTTATCTAATGGCCTAGTTTGGATATGTCAGGTCTTGGATTTATACAATACCCAATCAATGCTTTTGAGGCCAAATCCCTAGCTCCAACTAAAATTTAGTCCTATTGAAGAGGCACCTTGAAAAATCCTGCTAATAAGTGACATTTTTCCTTCCTTTTGATTGATTTACAACAAACCTCAATGCCTCTCCTTTTTTATATTCCTCTTCCATTCTCCAACAAAAAAAATCATTAATCAGATATCATAAAAATTTTATATAAGTAAACATTGCAACCATTTTCTTCAACTTGTGAGTACCTTTACACCTCAACCCATGCAAGTGGACCTATCTCCATAGTACAACCCATTACACTGTAAAATGGTTGTAATTGTCTCCTCAAAATACACCTTGCAAGTCTTGCCTCCCTATCCAATTATGGAATTAGTTACACACCTGACAACTCTAGCCTCTAAAGAGGAAGAAGTAGAAAAATATCGAATTAATTAAGTTAGTTGCAAGGATGAGAGTGAGTCAAAGACTATTGTTATTTTTATTTGGGGATGGCGTGAAAGGTATATGGATGAATTATGGAGCCTTCATTTGAAATCGGTCATTAACTTGCGATTCTGTAGGTGTCAGTCAAATATTATTGTTATATTTATTTAGGGATGGCATGAAAGTTACAAAGTTGAATTCTGGTGCCTCCAATTGAAATCTGTGATTAAATTGCGATTTTGCATGTCAAATATTATTGTTATTTTTAGTTGGAGATGGCAAGAAAGTTATAGGGTTTAATTATGGTGCCTTTAATTGAAATTGACGATTAACTTGCAGTTATGGATGTGCAAAACATCTCACTATGAGGTAGAGTTTTGCTTCATTATTTCCCTTTTCTTTGGGTTTTATGTTGGGTTGGGTCATTGAAGCATAGGTTGCAATGTATTATAAGTTTGCGTTGATATTTATTTTATCTACATAAGTTAAATATATGAGGTGTTTCAAAGGTTGAGTCATTGGGCTTCCTTTCCTTATTTTTCATTTCCCAATGCAGAGATTGAACAAACGCTATAGAACATGATACTGTTCGCAATCCTTGCTTCTATTTCTTGTGTAGATGAAGTTTGGCCTTTATGATATTTCAATTTGTTCATGCTTTTTGCATCTATATATTTGTTTCTAGATTATTTCCATTTAACCCTGCAGACCAAATGGGTAGCTACACTTTCTTGTGAGATCTTAAATCTGAAGACCTGTCATTATTTTAGGGTTCAACCTAACCTAACCATGATGCGTTTGTAATTTTACAACAACAAATCCATAGTGGGAAATATATGTTTTGAGCATCTAGAGAATCTTTCATCAAGTCAACGGATTCGAAGGTGATGAGGGGTATTGAACTGGTAAAATAGGCCTATATGTTATGCACAGGTTTAAGAAGGTTTTGAATTTATGATCCGTTTTGATGAAATAGACATTTGACTGCATTTCTATAGCATAAACGAAAATCGTAGTTGCACGGAGACTCAAATAGAAGTCTGTTGATTTCATGGGTAACTATTCTGGAGCATCCTTTCAACAAAAACAACAACAAATGCCTCCACCTCGGCAACAGTCTAGGACTCCTGGCCTACAAACCTCTCTTTCCTTTACATCATCTGAAGCATGTGGATTAGCAAACCTACGAGGGCCTATTTCCCATCCTCACAATGTGCGTGAGTCTCCCCTGGAGAGTGAGCTCATAGGAAACATGGCCTACTAAGTAGACATGGCCTATTGAAACTCTAGACATCGGACAAAGATTTGTGGTTCACATAGAGCCAGAGGAATGTGATTTACTGCGAGATCAACACGTGGAAATTCAACCAAATGAGTGGCTATCTCACTCCACTTTCCTGTCCTGTGCTGATTTGTAAGGCGGAAAACTAGGTTTGCATGGGAGGCGTAGCAAAGTAGTTAGTGCATCTGATGTGTTTGTCAAAATGTATTAGCGAGAGGTGGTGCCCTAGATTGTGGCAAGTGCAGTAGGGATGGGAAGAATATCAGCAATGTGTTTGTCGAAAGCTATGAATGAGATGTTCTCATGGAGTATGGAAAGGCTGTGGCTTATCGAGCGAGAGGAGGCAAAACATGGCCAACTGAGTAGACATGAGTGAATGACCAGAGAAGACAGTAGTACATATAGTACTCAATTGATACCAGATCTTGCTTCGAGATGTAGGATGGGGAGGGCTTCATGTAATGGCAGAGAGAATGCGCAAACAACCAAAGGAATTTATGGAAGACATGAAATTAGAGCGTTGGGTGATCCTTGAAGCCACAGGCGGTCTTCAACAAAAGTAATAATTTACACATTTGCAAATGCTTATATAGGAATCACGTAAATAACAACATATAACTACCACTTAGATTAGTTTGACATAGGTCGTAAGCGTGCTTTCGGCTCTTGCTCTTAAATTCAGACTGGGCCCAAGTCTGATCTCCATCTTCATCTTGAACTACTACTAGCCAAATAAAATCTAGTTTGAGTGCCTTGATGAGTTATTTCACCCTATGGTATTATCCAAAAAGTGATTTTATTGCATGAAAGCTACGAATGAGGTATTTTTATCAGATCTGTTCAACCATTATCTGAGAATATCTCAAAGCTTACATGTTGATCATTGGAATCCAAGCAAAGATGGGCTGGACTCACTATTTTGATGCCCAGTTTTGATGCTCGGCTTGGATACTTGGCTTAGATATCGTTTCTATAAATACTTCTCATTCTCAGAATCAAAACTTTAGACTCCCTCCCCGCCACTTTGCTTCCACTTTTAGACTGCTTGCTGGACAACTTGCTTATATTTAGCATGCATTTGGGGATGTTTAAAAAATGATAGTAAATATATGTAACACCATCAGGTGTTTGAGACTTATAGACCCCCAGCCACCTGGGTTAATGTCCAGGGCACATAGAGTTAAGCTTGAAGTATTTGTTGATATAAAAAAAAGGGTTCAAGCCTTTTTTCATCCAGAAATTAGTGTCACTAAAATGGTCCTTGTTAAGATCTTGGTCCTTGTTAAGATCTTTCCCACAAACGATGTAGAAATATTGCATGCCAGAGTCAACCTCCTACAGATGATTGTAGATATGAAATTTGTGGCATCCATAGTGGGCTATGTAGCCTTTGCATTATGTTATTTGCAGTAAATTTGACATTGAAGTGAACACTTGCCAATGGGCGGGCTACGATACTTGTTCTCACTTGACACACACAGATTCTGCAATCCGTGTAAGACAAATAAGCATGGGTACTAGTCTTAAGGGTGGTACAAGGTCATCTTTAATTATAGGTGTAGGGCCTTTAAGAGGATATCAGAACTATTAGGCTGGGTGAAGGATGTGTTACAACATTGTGGCCTGATTGGGATAGGGAAGCTCTCATGAAGGAATTTGATTGTGTTTAGAGGAAATTTCATGGAAGTGAGGACTTTAGGGGAAGAAAACTATTTTGGAAGTCTGAAGAATTATTGGAAAGTCTGAAGACTAGAGCTGATGAGGCTACAATTTGCAAAGTGATGCAACATATATTTCAAGGTTTAGTTTCTTCCAACACATGGAATTTTTTTTATTATATAAATTCTTTTGATGCACAATATTCACTTGGTAAGCTTACTTTTCCATCTAAATTCTCTTTTTTCTTTCCTTGCATTTTGGTTATGTCATCCTTATAAAATCATGAAACAAGTCTTAGGCATCTTTCACCAACCAAATGAGTACAAAAATAATGTTTAGAACTGTCAATTGAATCTGCTACTTGTTTGTGTGGTTATAAGACAAGGTGGACTAAACCTTGTAGTAAAACACCACCTTTTGAACATAAATGCTAAATAAAACCTTTATTCTAAAATAAATTTCACTTCACAGCGATATTTATATTTTTTGAAGCTTGTTGTACTTTTACAAGCATGAGGATAATTTCTTTTGTGACTTCCTTCCCAACAAATATTCATGCATGCCATTTGTGGGTTTGTAATAGATGCTAAGGATTTTATGCAGCAGGTTGTTGGATACAATGTGTGGACACTACAACATGATGATCCCCTATTACCACTATCCTACCTTGAAATTCTCCCTTTTCTAATGTGAAATATTTTGCACTATTTTAAACTCTTGGGATTTCATTGATGCAAAGAAAGAAATTTGAACTATGACTGTTTTCCCATCCCACATAAAATGATATTTCTCATTACACGATTTTGGTTTTCAAAATAGCAACAAAGAATATATTACAAATACACTGACAAACACAAAATTGCTCCATTAAAAAATAAATTTTTCGTGCCAAACCTTTCCAACATAAATAATAAATTAGTAGAAATCTTGCTTTTCATGTATTTCAATTGAAAACATACCAGGTAGTGAAGATTGGAATTGATATGATGGTATATGCACACTTTCAAGAAAGCCATCAATTTGATGGTGCTTTCCAGGACCTTTCATAGAAGATAAAATAGGTTGTTCTTATTTCCACCATTCCCTGAGAATTCTAAATTTAAGAGAAAGAATTTTCTCCCCGAATTTTAAAAAATGCTTCCATTCAGCAATATTTTCTTCCATTTTATTTCTATATCTTTCATGTACCACAGCATTTTTTTTCATAGTGACATCTATGAAACTTCATAAGGCAATAACCAAGTGCCACCAGCAGAATTTGTAGGAAAAGGCATTGAGTTAAACACCACTAAACTTCCCATTTTAAAACTCAATTGAAACATTTCCCTAGGGTTATTTTTTATATAAGAATGTGAATTTGAATCTTCAACTATCACTAATTGGATTTCCATAGCCACATATATGAATTTTGGAAAGTTTGTGTATGTGTTGGTCAATGTTTGAAAAATTGGACTCAGACTATTATTATTTCAATGACTCGATTTACCAAAAAATATATACGACTCCAAACCATTGAAACAGAATATGCAAAAATCTGCTCATGGAGCATACATATACCATGTAAGGCTGAATATATAAAAAAAAATTGGCATTGATTCCAATATATATCAGCAACAATGAAACTCTAAATGACATCCATAAGCTTTAGAGTCTGAAAAACATGCTACAACCATCTCCTTTTGCCCTAGCCTTGTCTTCAAATTTTGCACGCTAGTTTTGCAATTCAAATCTAATATGTCCAATCTCCTCTAATGGGACCATGCATGGGAAACATGGCCTCTTATACTATCCAAGTGTTCATTAAATCTATGAATTCCCACTTCCCTACCCTTCTTAATGTATTTAATGTAGTATTTGCAATAAATTTTCACATCATCAAGATTAGCATGGATCCATGTAGGATTTTTGACTCTAATGGTGTAAAACATTGTAAAATTCCAATGCTTGAAAGAGAACATTAGACTTCTGAAATCCAAGTAGCATAATTCTAGACCTATGCAAATTAAAAAGTTTGAGTCAAATTCAAAACAGGGATAGATTTCAGATGATTTGCATTTGTAATTTAAAGAGGCACATATTTGTATTCTAAAGAGAATAAGGTTAAAAACAGGGATATATTTTAGAGCATATACATTTTCAATTTAAAGAGAGGGAAAACATGCATGGAAATGAAAATAATTGGCAATGGGCACAAGAATTTGGTCTGCAAATCCTTCAAGCTTCAAGATACATTATAGCCTCTTCATTAAGTTGCCTAAATCCATTGCAAACAACTTCAAACAAATTCCAAACTAGCACCAATCTCAAGCGTCACATTGCTCTTCAAGATTTCAGCTTTGCTCCAAAGCTTGAAATGCTCACAAATGCTCTGTGAGAAAGGTGTGAGACAAGTAGAGGGGTGGGATATCTCTTTATAGAAATTTGATCAGTTTAATGCTTTTATTTTTGAGCTTTTTAATTAAATAGTGAATATTTTTATTGGATTCTATATGGGTTCGTCATTCATCTACCTGGCTGAGTATGTCTTATTTAGTACCAAACTGGCCCATTGAACCAAGTCGGACCAAGTTTCAGAACAATAGTGTTGGGCCCTTGTCCATTGTCTCGTAATATACTCAAAAGAAAATAATGCTAAGCATAGTTGGGTTGTTGTCCACTAAATATAATAGAAGCAAGACATGCTAGTGTTGTATATAGCTTGGCTACTAGCCACTAAATCCTACACTATTAGAAGATTATAAATAAAATATATAAACTAAACCCTCATGGAGAGGGCGACCTAAGATTCTTCATGTTATTCATTCACTTCAAGGAAATGGGATTGTGGATGCCTTCTGCAGCCTCGTGGTCTTACCTTTTTCTCTCATCCCTAACTTTTGGAGCAAGCTCTGAACCTTGGAGGGCTTTCAACAAGTAGTATTCATCATTGAATTCTTGTAGCTTTCCTATGATACCATTCAATAGGGGGTTCTTCTTTAAGGTTGATTCCATGTGATAGGTTATCATTTATTTGAAATGCTATTATAGATCTATGGTAAAAGAGGGGTCGTTCTTCTTGTTTCTTGAAAACTCTGCATTAGGGATGATGTGAGACAAGTCCTTTTCTATATGCTTGTTGTTGGTAGAAACTTTCTGTCCATTAACCCGCTCCTCCAATTTGCCAAGATTATGAACTATGTTGTATTTACACCACTTATTGAAACCTTGTGCTATACATTGAGACTCACCTTTTTGCATTTTTTTCCAGTTCTTTCAACAAAATCTTCTTGAATGCTTATCTTTAATGAATTTATATCCATAAATTCTTTGGCCTAAACATATATTTGAATCTATGATAAATAAATTTTGTCAATATTTTATTTTCAATTATTAAGTTATATGTACAATGTTTTATAAATGATAAATTTAATATATTTTTTATTTGATATATGTTATATTGAAAAAATTATATGTAAATTTTTATATAGATATATTTGAAATTAATGGTGAATTTTATTGAATTTTGTATGGGGTGATTTTTTTTTTTTAATTTGATGTTCAAACATGAACACAATCTAGGTAGCTATGATTCTAGGGAGATGTACAATGTGAAGTGTGCTACTAGTGATAGTGTTGACTACCCTTCCACATCTCTTCTCTGCTAGAGCTTTATGAGTCAAGCTTGTGGTATCATGAGTCTAGTGCAATAGCCTTAAACCTTAATTGAAAGAGGCTTCAATCTGCCTAGCCACTTTGACTTTACCGAAAAACCATTTTGGATCACTCAACCTATGTAATTAGTGATCTTCTCATTCTATACATGCAAACCTTGAAGATGGGTGTAACTCTTACAACAACCTTGGGATTTCACCATTGTCTAATGCATGCTAATTTATGGAATCTATCAGATCAAGCAGCATTTATATGAAAATCTTGGTTGAGTATCATCCTTGGGATTTCACCATTTTCTAACGCATGGTATTGGGTGGAATCCCTCTGATCAAACATCATTTATATGCAGGTACTGGTTGACTTTTATTCCTGTGTCTCCAATAGATTCTGGAAAGGAAAGAAAGAGCATAATGGAATGAATTCCACTGTCTTTCTACGGCATAAGGTTTGGAGTGTGGTTTACAACATTCTCTTGTGTGGATATATTTACATGACTACTATTGAATGTTTCAACAATATGATAAATAAACCAATATCCAAATTTAAAGACAAAAAATATCATTAGCCAACAATGAAGCTTTCAAGACCTTGCCAAATTTTTAAAATAAAACACCCTAGAGTCAAGGTATCAATAATGTGGATTCCTAGTTGAATTGAGGCTTCTGTGATCCATAATAGTTGAAAGAATAACTTTGGCGTAAGTCACATGTAGACAGACATTTGTCGACGCGTTTCAAACCAACAAGTGTGGTTCATCGTCAGGACAAGTTGATACCTTGTTGGTTCAAAACGCGTCGACAAATGTCTGTCTATATGTGATTTATGCCGAAGTTATTCTTTCAACTAATGTGGATTCCTTTCAAATATTGTTCGTTCAGAATGCCTATCCATATACAAATTTATGCATTTATGTTAGTTTAATACTAACAAAAAGATATAATGCTTAAAAGATCCATGATATTTAAGGAGATATGTGCTATGCAATATTTGATTGGCTTCAAGGAACTGCATGATAAATGTATTGATCAAGATAATCAAACAATGTTTTATAAGTTGTAATTGGTATTGAAACTAGTCAACGGGTAGAATGGACTAGAACAATCTAATAAACTGGTTAATCTAATAATCTATGAAGGATTTGAGCTGTGTGATTCTCTTAGAGCCCATCAATAGTCATTTACTGGTGTTTGAGCCCATATGCATCATTAAGGGCATTATGTTCTATGCAATACATAGTAGTCTTCTACCCTTTCATTTTTCACTTTGATAAATTCTTGCAGGCAGTAAACCATGTGTACTAAGTTCAAATTTATAGGGATTATCTGGTAGCCAACTGTCGGGCTCAACCCCCACAAGTGGTTTTTGAAAACAACTTTAGCGTACCCTCATAATTCATGGTAAGCTGACAAGTGGCATAGTGGTTTGATATCTAAAATACATGGATGATATGATAAGCATAATAGTGCAACTTAGAGGTTATGCATGGCTATTCATGCTAATTGGTATGGTTGCCCAAAGTGTCTATAGAATAATTTTCAACAACAACTTCACAAATTATTGGATCTCTTTTGATGTTGAGATCCATTCATCACAAAGAATACAATCTGTTTGCTAGAGTCATTTCTTATATGGAGTAACAACAAGTTATTTTTCTTTCTATTATAGTACTTCTAGCATTGATGTCCAAGGTATAATTTTACACATTTATTAAATACATGGCTACATATTTGGGAGAAAGTACACATTATCCAAACTAGGTCATGGTTTGGATCTTTTCCATGTGCACCATTTATGGAGAACCTTTGGCTAAAACAATTCAATTATTCATGCCTAACTTGACTTCTAATGTTAACTCCAACATAAGAAAGGCACAATAATTGCTTCACTCACTAATCCTCATTAGAACAACATTTAGCTTTTCATTTGTCTCTAGGTTCACAGGTCCCTGCTCAAAGGTTTAATTAATGCTCGATGTTGCAAAATACTTAAATTGGACAAGCATCACAAGGAAATTCCTCACCCCACAATCTTTCCATCCCTGGCATATCAGGTAGGAACATTTGGCATGTGAAGGGTTAATTGTTGTAGGTGGAGTTGTGATTGAAACAAGACTGCAGGCTAAGGAATATTGGAGTAATGATATCAAATTAGATGTTTCCCAATATGAACTCTCTCACCTCTCAAAGAGTACGACATGATGATATTGGTCACTTTCATAGTTCTCCTGAATAAAAGCTTGAATTCTGGATCATTGATTTTGGGTTGTAATGCATTACACCATAGCCAGTTAAGCTCCCATTTGCATAATTGATTTTATTTGGAAAACATTCAGTGTGCAAACTTGACTATAGTTAGTGCTAGTGGTGTCATGGAAGTAGGCATAGAAGGTGCTACTAAGATTGTAGTGGGAAATTTACAACCTCCATTTCCATTCCCATTGGTGGCATGCCTAGAAAAACACTAGGCATGCCACATCTTTCATCTTCTAATTTGCAACAAACCAGCAGCAATAGTCTTGCAGAAAATTTCATTAGCACTAACACGCAACAGGCCGAATGGGAAAGTGTTTTGTTTGAAAATAATGGTGATGTTGGAGGATCATCTGATTATGGAAATAATCTATCTAGTCATCTTTTTATGATAACAAAAGAAACTTCTTATGCCCTAAAATTTTTAGTGCCACCTTCACTCCTTCTAATTACAACACAACCAAATTCTAATTCTATGGATCACTATAGTAACACTCCAAGTGTCATTTACTTATTTGATGATGACTAGAGATATTACAAAATATTTGATGTTGCTTACTTTTGCAGCTAATGCTAAAAAGCCTCCAAATATTTTATGTAAATATACATTTTTTTTATTGCTTGCTAGAAAATCCTATTTGTTAGATTAGTAAAGTGGATAGAGATGTTGGAATTTCAAATTTCTTACAAGTTATATATGAGGTAGATACCAAAATTATATATTGAGGTTTTATAGTTATTGGGAAAGTGTTGTTACAAACACATTGTCACTAGGAAATCAAATCCTTTCAATTTTTGTGGATTAATCAAACGGGACACCTCAACTTTGATGTTGATGTTGGGAACATGAGTGGATGTAGCACTAACAGGCTATTAAGAAAGCTTATCCCTAGCCAACAAGACTTGGTATTGTATGTGCAATCCAAAAGGCCTTAGAAACAACAAAGACTACAAAGTTGTTGTAGGTATTTTAACTGGAATGACCATTTAATGTTCTATAAGTTGAAAACATATTTTCCCTACATATTGAGACTCTGAGTAGTATTAGATTTATATTTAATGAAGAATTAGGGAGAATCATTACAAGGAAAACTTAATTTTGAACTCTTGCATATGGAAGGAAATAAGGCTTACTGTGTAAGAATGGGGATTGAATAATTGTACTCAAAGGAAGGAATAGATGAAGGAAAGTCTAGAATTGATATTTTTTGTGGATATAAAAAAAGACCTGCCAAAACATCCTCCCTTACATGTAATAAAACATCATGAACCTCACTTTATTTTCCCTATGATGAAACATGAATTGGTTTCGTTGTAGAGTCATCTAGAAGAGCCCTTGAAATGGCTAAATTCAAGTCAGAGGATGTTGACTTGGTTTTGATGTGTACGTCTACTTCAGATGATCTTTTTGGTGGTGTTGCCTAAGTAAGTATCATATGATATTTATTCAATCTATAGCTAAATAATCATTGCTAACTTTGCTATGACACTTTAATGTATTTGAACTCCATATTTTTTTGTTTTCCCATGTTTTTGGTTGGTTCAAATTTCAATAATATGGGAGCTACTTGGACTAGATATATTATGCTATATCATTAGCATTTTTAAGGGAATTTATTAGTTATAGAATCTATATCATGATGACATCATATTTTATTGATGTTATATAACAGTTAACATGGAGTTTAGATGCATTTCATTGAGTGGAAAAGGATTAACTTTTATCATGTATTGATTGGCTTGGTGAGCAATCATGTTTGTCTAGGTTAATCTCAATTTAAAGGAGTTGGATTCTCAAATTATACAATTCACAAATTTGTTGATATGAAAACTCCTCGTATTGTTGCATTTGTTTTGTTTTGAGATGATGTTTGTAGCCAACATTTGGGCTTTTGTTGTGACAATTTTGTTTATAATTTGATATAAGGGTACGCCTTTAAAGTTTAAACTCATTATCTTTGTTGCATTGATTAAAAGAGAAGAATATGCCTAACCTAAAAATGAACTGTAGTGACACTGAAGTTAAATGTGAAGTTCTGTGTGCATTTATTCATTAACTTGTTAATGTTAGTTTCTGCTGTAGGGAACCACTTTGATGTTGGGTTGTTTTGTTATAATTACTATTTCAATGGCTAGAAATGTGTCTTGAATTCATGTAAGTGTTTCCTTGGGGTGTGTTGAAAATCCTTGGAAATAGGCACATGGGGAGTAGGTAAATGTATATTTGATCAAGCTTATTCTTAAAGGAATAGAAAGGGATATGGTGAGAAACTGGAGGCCAATCATTTTACTTAATGTTTCCTATAATTTCAAGGTCTGATAAGGTTTGATATATCATCATTTTCAACGTTTGTTCTCAATGTCCATTCTACCCTTGTGTGCTATGATGTTGGCCACTTCACTAACAATGTTATTTAGTCTTGCCATAGTCTTCAAGGCACCCCTTTATTCATTGTTGATATGGACATGTGGATGCTACTTACAAAAATATTGTTATGAATTACGATGTTCTCATGACGAGCTGGTCTTAAAAATTATCAATTGTCAATGGTGGTTATGACTTATCAAATTATCAATTATAATACATGGATGGCTAATAGTAACATGCATTAGAATTTTCCTTTTTGGTTTTGGTTATAAACTTGTAGCTTTACCCTTGTCATTCCCGAATGGTTTTGATTATTGACTGTTTTTTTTAATTGTCTCTCTTTATATATATTACAAAATATTTTTGTACTTGCCATTTTCCTACTATATCTGGATCTTGGCTTTTCAAAAAATTGGCAAATTTGTGTCCAGATCCCTATCTGTATCCTACTGAACTTAGATTGTAATTTATCTCTGCATCATGTAACCATCTAACCATGCATTCCCAAGCAAATTCCTCCATTTGTTATCAATGGTGGGCTAAGAACTAAGGGTGTTCTTTCATATTGGATACAAAGGTTGACTCAACTCTTTCCTTGTTAGGATTGTCTTCTTTGTGCCATAATCACACTCATGTTTTGGATGGATTGGGATTCTAAAGGTATCCCTAGCAGGATGAGTAGTGGAGTGTTCAGAACTATGGTTTTCATTATCATGTTCACTTCCATTTTGTCGTATTTCTTCTTGCATATATTTTTCCTCGTGTTATAGATTTTAATAGCATCTTGCATGTCAGATTATAATTTGGCTGAGTTTTTAGATAAATATTGAATTTTCCCTAATATATTTTCTAAGTTTTTTTTTTTACTTTCACTCTATGAATAACCACTGCCCCACCAATTTCCATGGGACAATACTTGCATACCATTTCATCCCCAACTATTTGGAAATGGTTCCATGCAAGATCATTTTTATGTTTGGGAGCCATGGCATCTTTTCTACCACATAAATAATTTCCAAATAAAGCCTTACACTCAATTTCTATATTTTTTTAACAATCTCTATTAAGAGAAATAGGGTTTGAAGAATATTTGTAAATACCTTTACAAGCTCAAAGTCTTCACTCTGAATTAGTTCTAGGTGTAGATCTAAATCAATTGCAAGAACAGATAGAATCAACATCTAGAATCGGCAAAAGAGTAGCTCCAAAAACTAGTGCTGCAAGCATTGTGATTATCATGGTCATGGTATTATTGAAATGTCACAAATTTTACCTGAGAATGATCTTATTGCTAGTAAATTGTGCAGTGTTTTCATTATCGAAAATAACATGAGAATATTGTAAATATCTCTATATTATGATCATATGCCTAAAATTATTTTCCCTACTCATCGATGCAGGGGAATAAAGTAAATTAGTTGTGTCTTTGAATAATTTTGTATTTTTTAAATTTTCCTATATTTTGTGATATTTTCTTGATGTTGTCAATATTTTCTTTTCCTGATTCTTGGTGATATTTTCACTGACATGATGTTTGCAACATTACCAAAAACACTAGAAGAACCCCAAGCAAATCTTAAAATCAATACTCCAAGTCTTAATCCAAATCAAGTTTAGTAATAGATCCAAGAAACTCCTTAGTCAAATCTTGAGTGCTCCAAATCTTTGGATGAAACTCTTTGAATCAAATGAAGAATCATTATGAATCATCACAAGAATATTTTTGAATCAATGCACTTTGCTACGCAAATGACCAATGAGAAGGTTGTGAAGAAAATATAGGGTGAATGATTAAATAGATGGGAAATGAGGTTTATGGAAGTTTTAGGATTTTTTGTAGGTTTATTATTTCCTTTTACTGGGGTTGGGGCTGCAATGGTATGAAATTGGTCAAACTGTCCAGTTTGATCATTTTTTTCCTGAACTCGAAGTTTTGGGAAAAACTGAGCAATTCTAGTTTCATGGGTGGGTTCTGACTGGAAATGCTCAAAGCAATACTAGAACTAGTTGCTTCTAGTTTGTATTGTCCATTTTCAAATTTCAAAAACACTAATTTGAACATGGATTTAAAGATGTTAACTACAAGTTGATGATAAATAGTTGACATTATCCTTTGCTATTCTTGCCTCCCCCCAAACAAAAAAAAAAAGAAAAAGAAAATATCATACCCACTATTCTGGTTTTTTGGGGAGTAAGGAAATGTCCCTTTGTGCGATGGATTTCATTGGGGATGAAGGGACTTGCTGGCCATACTCAAGAAATTCCTGGAAACTTTTAGGGACGTTCTTGTATATAATTTCTCTTATATAGGGTAGGTCTTGTATATAATTTCTCTTATCAAAATTCTTTTGCTGCATGCGGAGGAATCTGTACATGTTGTGCAAATTTCTGACTTAAATCATATGATTGTTATCCTAGTTTAGTCTGTTGCTTCTCACAAATAGTTTTTATTGCATTGGGAAACCCTTCTGCTTTCTGAATGAACTTGTGCCTCCTGTTTGCAAATGTATGAGTCAAAGCTGATCATTCTATCATATTTTACTATATTATTCCTTGCAATTAGTTTAGAGTTCCTTGTCATAATATATTCAAAGCATCCTTATTTTCCACATGCTAAGCATCCCTATTTTCCTTTTATTAGCTTGCTTCTTAGTGTCTAAAGAGACTTTTTTATAACAACATCATTGTCAATATCCTCTATCCTTTTGGAGCATACATATATTTACCATTTAGCCACCTATTCATGAATTTATTTGAGTTGAGTCTCACAACAGTTCAAAATATGATAAAAAATCATTAAGGAAATAACCTATAAGATGTATAGAAAATAAGCTTGTAATTGTTTTTTCATTTCCTAAGGAGACTTTGTTGTTCCCTTTTTTAAAGTTGAATTTTTGCTTGGACAATGAAATCCTCATAGTTGAGAGTTGCCACTTTCTAGCATATCCAAAGAGGTTTTCAATACCTTTGTAGATCAAATAGGGCATGTCTAGATCACCATATATAAAATTCTATAATAGATTTTTATATATGCTGATATAAACATGCCCTATTTGATCTGCAAAGGTATTGAAAACCTCTTTGCATATTGCATAAAGACAAAAATTACAAATGGTTTAAACAATTGATACTAGATGGAGGTTAGAACATAGGCAAACTAGAAGCAGAACATAACCAAGAGGAGAATGTGAGCATATTTTTCGTATGGCTAACTAAACTAACCAACACAACATATGAAATATCATAGTTAAGCAGAGTCTATTTTAATCATTCAACAGAATTTGATGGTCCTCGAACCCACATATCCCATGGTCAGTGAACCACACTTCGGTCAATAGTTAGGTATAATGTTTTGAATTTTCAACAAAAGATCTTCCTTCAATGTTGTGGGCCTTGTGACTGAGGCTACATTTGTTACCTATGCAAGGTAGAAACCAATTTCAAATGTGTTTACATAAATGTAATCAAAGAACTTAATTATAAGAGTTTCTCATTGGGATACATTTTGCAATCACTTGCATGATTTGGTGTCTTCAATTCTTGTTCTAGTGTGCATGTGTGTATTATGTTTTTCAAAAATTGCGAGTTCTGTGTTAGTAGTATTTTCTTCTCACATATGTAATGAAATGGTACCACAAAGTATTCCCTACATATCAATAATTATGTTGGTATATGAACATCTTTCTGCAACTACATTCCTATCGGGTTTGCATGAAAATTCCATGTGGTAGCCACCACAAAGTGGATTGCCCGATGATATAGAAATGAAAAGTAATTGATATTAATGATTGTGCATGTGTTGATTTTATGGAAATATATAATTGATCCAGTTTTTAAATGGGATCCAACCAAGGGTCTATAAAATATTTTGATTTCAACTCTCAAAAGTTCCATTTTTTTTGGATTTGATGTTATTGTTTGCATTAAGTTTTTGCATGCTAACAACCTATGTCTTTATGACATAACCCTTTTCCCCCTTAACCATATTAAATTGGTATTTTTTGTGTCAGTTTGTATAATTTTAACAAATATAGTTTACTATGTGTAGATTTTAGATATTTTTCTGTAAAGTTTTGCATTAATTATTCATAATCATGATTCTATATTAGAAAAAAATGCAATTTTGATATCAGGTGCAAAGTGAGGTGGGTTTTATTAAACCCTTGGCTTTCAACATTACAACTTCTTGTAATGGCTTTGTGTTGGGTCTTGTAAAAACTACATGTTTCCTAAAAGGTGAGTTGTTGTGTCTATTCTAGTTGTTGATAAATCCGATTTTTTTTGTATAATTAATTTACTTATGGTTAGTATTCTTGGAACAATGATAGGTGGTGGATTTAAAAAGATTTTGGTTATTGGAGCAGATGCTCTTTCTAGATATGTTGATTGGATAGACCAAAGCTCTTGTGTTCCTTTTGGGGATGGAGCTGGTGTTGTGATGTTATAGGTAGACATCATTTTTTAGCCTTGTAAATTAAATTACCTTTACAAAAGTATCACTGCTTTGACTACAATATCACCCATATTTATTAATCCCTTTCTATTGCTAAACATGATTTTATACCTTTCTATTTATATGTAAACTAAAAACTTCTGAAGTATTTGAAATATTCTTTCAAATGTTGGTATTTTTATCTTGTTGTCACCATAATCTTACACACCGGAATACATACTTAGATGCTATATTGATTAGCTCATTGTGGTTGTCACAATAACTGTTAGGGTTGAAACATCAACTGTTCTGAAATAATGGCGACTTGCATAGTCTACACAACTTGCATGATGACAAACTTATAGTTTTCAAAGCTCTTTTCTAAATCTATTTTCTTGAGAAAATTTGTCTTTTTACTTTAGGTATTGTAGATTGCTACTCTGTGATATATGTTACGATATAATTGCCTGTATGAATAGATAGAAGTGTTGTACAACATAGTCTTTTTTAAATCTAAAGAAACAATATTTCCAGATACAAAGTTTATTAATTAAGAACATCTTTTAGACTTCTTTGCTAAGTTATGATTATATTCTGGTAGGAGGATTTTTGCTCGCTGATATTGTGTTGTGCCTTTGGCTTCTGTTACGTAATGATGGTTAATAAGGAATGTGTTCTTGAGAAGCAGGCACACATCTTATTATACTATCAACATGAAACTCCAAGGTTTTTAGGCATGGCAACAAAAATGCAGATATCAGTGGGATGTCCAAACTCTGTGTTGGATGAATTTAATGCTACTGATGATTTTGATTCCTTTTCAGATAAATAATGTCACGAGTAAATTCAAATAAACAGAAGCAACTAGAGAATGAAGGTGAAGCTATTGCTTTCTCTCGAAGTCAATTTCTTTTATTTGTTGGCTGCTGTCATGTTTTGAGTGTGGACTTGTTAAATTCAAAATTGCATGTTGGTTTATGTAAAGGGAAATATACAGATATATATATATATATATATATATATATATATATATATATATATATATATATATATATATATATATATATATATATATATATATATTATATATATAATATATATATATATATATATATATATATTATATATATATATATAGTTCATGGTTTCCGAAGATCTGCATTACATTTGCATAGAAGTTTAGATATCATTCAGGTATCTAAACACTAAACAACAACAGCATTGATATTTTTCTTTCACTCAACCTATAACATATTACATCTATCTTCATCAATGTTCTTCTTCCATATGATATCCACTTATGACATTTCCTTTGCAATATTTGGTGCATTTTCTAGTTATAGGTCATTTATAGATTATAAATGTCTTCTAAGTTTTACTTCTAATTGAGTATTCAACTGAACATATTGATTCTCTTATACATAGTTATTTTTCCCTCCACCCACTTTTCATAACTTCCATAACCATTAGGTAGGGACCTGCAGCTTTGATGTTTCTTTTCTTGTTTAGTAAAATATTGCCGAGACTTTAATTTATTGAAAGTTATAGAATTTACAATTTATGAAGTTTCAAGGCCTAAACTTTAAAAGTCTAATTCTTTAAAGGGTGCTAGCTCCATGGAAGAGAACTTGCTTTACAAGAAGGAGGTCGGTGGTTCAATTCCATTGTGCCCCGACATCCATATGGAATGGTGACAATCAATTTTTGGTGATGGAGGCTATTTTGACCATCACCAATGAGTGTTGGTGACATTTTTCAACTATAACCAAAATATGAAATGGTGACGGTTAACGAATGCCACCATATATATGCATCAATAGTGACGACCATCAAAGGTTCATAACCATAAATCCTTGTTGTTGATATGAAATGGTGATGGTCATTGTCCATCTTTATAGTCATTATTCGTGAAGGACCTTGAATGTCACCACAACACCTATACTTCTGGCAATGTGGCTTTTTGTGATGCTCATTGAATGTCACCATATATATACACCAATAGTGATGGCCATAAAAGATTCATCACAATAAATCATTTTTGTTCATATGAAATGGGGATGGTCACTATCCCTCATTATAATCAATATTCGTGATGGAACATAATGTCACCATAACACCTATACTTTTGACGATGCCACTTTCGGTGACGTTCAGTTTTTGGTGACAGAGGCTATGGTCCGTCGCCATTGCTCATATGAAATGTTGAGGGTTGCTATCCATCATTATAAATCATTATTGGTGATGGACTTTGAATGTCACTACAAGACAAATACTTTTGGTGAGACCGCCTTTGGTGAAGTTCAGTTTTTGGCGACGGAGGCTATGGTTTTTCACCATTGCTCATATGAAATGGTGATGGTCACTATCTTTCTTTATAAATCATCATTGCTGACAGACTTTGAATTTCACTACAACACCTATACTTTTGGCGATGCCACCTTTGGTGACATTCAGTTTTTGGTGATGAAGGCTCTTTTGATTGTCACCAATGAGCTTATGGTGACATTTTTTCCCCTCATCAATGTCCTTTTTTCTTGTAGTGTGAATAGAGAATTCAATAGACCTAAATATGAGGCTTAGTCGATTGTAGGATTTAAGGAAATCAGGATGCGGCCAGGCGAGACGCCTTGGGAACTAGATCAAAGGTTGAAATGTACAATCCGCGAAGCCAACATGAACCTAATGGATGGAAAACATCATAGGTGGTTTGTTGCTTCGCTACTGCCACATTTAAGGGTTGCGTTGTCGTAGCAGAAGATAACAACTCAAGCAGAGGCCTTGGAGATTTCCATGAGACTACATGAAACTCCGATGCAGGATACAAACCTAGGGGTTTAGTAGATCCATGCGCATCTGAAGAATCTATGCCTTGAGATGCAAAGTCTGAAGCAGGATAGGATGGTTCGACCAGAGGTGTGCAAGGAGGTATGGTGCTTGAAATGCAAGAGCCAGGGGCATGGCAACGACCATTGCTAGTCTTTGCGAACTATATTAAAGGAGAAGAACCGATGCCTTTAAGGCCAAAAGCTCAAGCAAGACCTAGCGCGGGGCCTACATTATGGTGCACTATCTGTTAGGTAGCAGGAAAACATGCCACAGATAACTGTCATTTGCTACATAATTTTGTACAGACATCGCAACAACCTCTCCACAACTTTTGTAGGTTCGTAGGGCATGGTGAGCATACTTGTAGGAGCTATGAATTGATGATGGATAGAACTCCTGCCTATAGGATCCAAGCCAAAACATGGCCCCCTGATGAGAGTGCAAGGATGGGACCGATAGGATTTCAGGGGCACGGATGAGGCCAAGGCAGAGGAGGACCTGGTAGAGGCTTAGGATAGTTGATCTGCTACAATTGCAGAGGACCGGGATGTTATGCCCATAATTGCACTAATCGAACACATTCATCATGCAAGTATTGTAGGTTATCTGATAATGAAATGGAAGATTGTCCTACGCTGATAGCTAGGATACGTGATAGAGGGGTGCTATCACCTCTGCTGACTCAGAACCTATAGATGATGAGGTCTGAGCCATGTGAAGAGGATCCAAATGTAAATATAGTGATCAAAAATGGAATCACAATAGAATATGACAAGGGGAAACAACCAAAAGACATTACATGGGTTTGCAAAGCTCTAGCAAAGGAGGTTGAGTTCGATTTGGAGTGTGCACATGAAACCTTCATGGAAGCTAAGAAGAGCTTTGCTGTGGCCTCCACCTCAGGAAGCAAGGAAAAGCCTGAGTAGGAGATAGACCCCTCTATGCTCCAAACTTTCCTAGAGAACCGTAAGAAGTTACTACGCGATAGCAAGGCTATGAAATGGTTACAAGAGATCATCAATAGACGTGCTAGAACTACGTGGGGTGAGTCACGCGTAATACGAAAGATTGGTAATCATAAAACAAGAACGAGAAGCGATATGAGACTGACCGCGTAGATAGGAGAGTAAGAAGTGGATCATGTTATTTTGGATCTAGGGTCAGATGCGAATATTCTACCAAAGTAGACTTCGGAATGAATGGGGAGGCCCACAATACAATGGTCTCCGATTCAGCTAAGGATGGCCAATTAGCAAAATATCGTCCCCATGTGGTGGCTACAGGGGGTGACTTTGGATATTGAAGGTGCGAGGGCGCTACTTGATTTTGAAGTAATAGGGATAGTGGATGAAAACAATCCCTATCCTGTACTCCTACGAATCGACTCAACCACTGATATAAACAAAGTAATCAATCTAAAGAAGTGAAAGATGATCTTTGAGAAGAAATCGCTATGTATAATAGTACCTCTAGAACCTGTTGAGGGATCGTGCTATACTGAACTAGTCTATGATTATGAGAGTGATGACAATTTGTACTATATCTATAAGATAATAGCACGAGACCAAGATTGGGTGAATCCCATTGTGAATGGATGAATTACATGGGATCGTGAGAGTTCCTTCACTTGAAACTCCATTGAAGAGTTAGATCATTGGAAGAACTGGTTACATGAAGTGACTATGCTGAACTGCAATGTGATGATTCCATCACTGCATTGAGTGTCCTTAGAGGTAAGAAATCTGCCTACTTATGATGGTCTGGATAAGGTAGATATATTTCTGGATTCATTTGAAAGAGAGGTACTAAAAAATTAGTGCTTCTAAGCATTGGACTGGGAACTGCATGTTACACCGACAAGATGGTGGGGTGCACACAAGGGAAGCTTTGATGATTTACGTGAATGCAAGAGAATGATGAGAACTCGCTTTGGGAAGCCGAAGATGCGAATCACACACAAGTATGATGGCAGGATGATCCACGTGCGCATTTGGCCAAATGGACCTAGGCTTATGAAGAAAATCCCAAACTTGAATGGGTGCACTTGTTCTGTCACATGCTGGATTTATCCCGATGAAATGGTATGTAGAAACTGAGCTCCACCATGTGATAGGTGAATGGGATATACTGCATGAGGGATTCATGATGAAATTCAGTTTTGAGGATGGGTTTGACAATATTGATGAAGCGCTACAAGAGGTGAAAGCAACAATCTTTAGGATACCATAGGATCCTTTAGATGTAATTGAGCCTGAATGGGCTACCCAGCTGAGTAACATGCTAGAATGTTATAATGTAACTCTTGCAGAAGAGGATGAGAATCCATGGAAGATTAACATTCCAAAAACACAGGGTGACCATGAGGTTTAAGGATTGCAGATTGAGAACCCTGATATAATTGCGTCGTTGAAAACGAAAGAGGTAAACATTGGTACTGAGGCAGAACCCAAATTCTCAAAGATTGGAGACTACTGGGACGGCACGACGGTGGATAAGGTCATTGAATTGCTCCGCGAATACCATGATCTATTCCGTACCAAATTCATGGATCTAAAGTGGACAACCAGGGAGCTTTGTATGATGAAGATCACATTAAAGCTTGACGCAAAGCTAGTTAAGCAAAGATCTTACCATCTCAATCCTAAATAAAAGAAAAAGGTCCACTTAGAGCTAGACAAGATGGTCACAATAGGCATCATTAAGCCTGTGGAAGAATTTGACTGGGTAAGTCCAATGGTGGTACAAGAAAAGAAGCAAAAGGATGAAATAAGGATATATGTGGATCCCAAAAATCTGAATGATGTTTGTGTACATGATCCTTTCCCGACTCTGTTCACTAATGAAGTGTTGGACAATGTAGGTGGCCAGGAAGCATATTCCTTCATTGATGGGTTCTTTAGGTACCACTAGATCAATATCACACTGGAGGGAAGGAGAAAAACAACCTTCATGACTGAGTGGGGTTATTTTTAGTACACTATAATGTTGTTTGGATTGAAGAATGTGCCTGCGATATTCTCGCGCGTAGTCATTGCTACGTTCAAGAAATTTATTCGTGAGTTCTTGGAAGTATATTTTGATGATTGGACCGTGTGTGGGCTAGGTAAATGCCATGCAGCAATATTGCGCCTGATGCTGGATACCTGTCGAGATACTAGATCGTACTCAATCTCAAGAAGTGCTTGTTTTGGTGTTCCTTTCGGGAACTTGTTGGGGCATGTGGTTTTCAGATAGGGGTTGATGGTAGACCCCACAAATATCGTAGTGATACTAAACTAGAAAGCATCGAGGAGTGCGAAATAGCTGTGCACTACCCTAGGACATATGGGATATTACAGAAAGTTTATCAACGGCTATCCCTAGATCACCACGCCTATGGAGAAATTTTTGAAAAAGGGTGTCACATTCTACTGGAACGATGACTGTAAGAAGATCTCAGATATATCAAAAGAAAATATGGTAACTGTGATGATTATAGTCTTCTTGGATTGGAAGAGGGAGTTTCATGTACATTTTGACGTGTCATGTATAGTGCTCAAAGCAGTACTAACATAGGCTGGTGAAGAAGGCTTGGAACATCCTATCATTTTTGCAAGCCGAAGATTATCCAATGTGGAGAAGAACTATTCCACCACTGAGCATGAAGGGCTACCTATGGTGTATGCACTCCACAATTATAGGCACTACTTGCTAGGAGGCCATGTTAAGATGTATACATATCACTCCACACTGAAGTACCTGGTCAATAAGCATGTGTTGTGGGGGATAATATTTAGGTGGCTCTTATTGTTCTAGGAATATGATTTTGAAGTTATTGTGAAGTCTAGACGACTGAACACATGACCAGACCATCTATCATGCATCGAAACATGGGAGGAATACACTAACTTGGAAGAAGGATTGCCTAACACACAGCTATTTGCAGTGCGTGTCACGGAGGGTCATTTTGAGGATATAACATTTCCTAATGATAGGTACTGCACCATAAGGATACATTATACCGTAGAAGAAGGAATTAGTGGTGCATGCGGTAGATTTCGCTGTCATTGTGGGGCATCTGTATAAGATGGGGACTGATGAGATATTGCGACGGTATGTACCTGAGTTCAAAAGAATCAGTATCCTCACAGATGATCATGGGGGCATAGTAGGACAACATTATGCAGGGAGAGTTACTGTGTCGGGTAGGGAATCCCCCCAAGGCATATTTTGGCATTTGAAGCCCATGTTTTGACCAAGTCTTTTGTAAAATCTCCATGAATTGTGGGCGCAGAGTGTGAAGTCATAATAGAGTCACAGGGTTGTCCAACCTAGTTTTGTAATGTAATGTCGGCTGGATAGACCTACCCATTGTCTGTGGACCATGGTATTATATAAATAGAACGAGGCTTTAAGTGTAGAAGAGAAGGAATAAGGAAGAACCGAGGGAGGATGAGAACTCTAATTGACTAAGTCAAGGTATAAGTGTGTCTATGGGTCATAGAGTAGGAGAAGGCTCTGCAATTGTGTGCACAAAGGCCTAGTAGTCTGCAACTTAGTGCGCGGACCCTTGCAGTTGAGTGTACATGGTAGGTTGAGTCAGTAACCGAAGGGAAAATCAATAAAGAGAAGTTTTTACAATATTTCCATGTATGTTTTCCTTCTTTATGTGTTATTGGGTATGATTTGTAAGTTTACTATTTAAATGCTGCATGAACTTATATGAATGTGTTGTATAAATAAATATAATACAAGGCTTCTATCTACGTGAAGATAACTAACTGCTATAAGAATATTAGCTCGATCTCGGGGAATAGCACAGCACACAACCCTTGGGTAAGGCTGCCTGAAGCAGCGCATTAGGCCGCAAGGGATAGGGAAGTGCACGAAACAACCTACGTGCCGGAACAAACTGTGGACCAGTCAAACTTCTCAAACATCCCCAGGGTGTGGAAACCTCGTTCTAGCACTCTCCCATACTACTTCAGGTGAGACCTTAGTCCACACTCCACAGACTATTGCTAAAAGGGCTAGTAGTACCGGGATTTGTTTGTATAATTAAATATGAACCTAGGTTAGGCCCCAACAAGCCAACAAATGGTTCCATTGCAGGGACTAGGATCTACATAGAGATATGTAATGTCGTATCACTGGAATCCGTCAAAGAAAGGAATTGAAGATTGGTTGGATAGAAAGATTCATGAGTTCACTGTGAAGGAAAATAGGAAACCGTGACTATCAAAGGAGGAGTGGTTAGATTGCTACTTGTATACGAATATCCACAAAAGTTTCTTTGCATCCTTCCCGACTGGGCTGTGCGAGTGGATCGTGAAGCTAGCAAAAAGTCAAGGAAGGTGTAGACTCGACAAAGCTGTATTAGAAGATAAGATCATGCGTGCTATGTATCATTGGCTCGATTGAATCATAGGAGGATTCATCACTGAGTTCATGGTAGATACTTCAGTTAGCTATAGCGAGGCAAAATGATGCTACCTCAAGGGATCGTGACGTAATTACATTAAATATTTGAACATTTGGATTAAAATGCTACTGTGTGAAAAATTTATGTGAATAAATTAATGTTTGGGGCTACACAAAGTGGGAGGATCTACAGAAATGAAGGTAGCGCAGAACTCGAAACTAGCCCCCCGATTTCACCTCCACAAGAAAGCGAGGAAGAGCTCATGAAGGTTTCACCAAGAAGTGTGATCAATTTGATAAAGTAACGAATTTCATGCGTACCAGTCCCACCCACACCATAACCATTTCCACCATATTCACCCCCATCTTCGCCCATACTACCTCCGCCACCACCACAGTTCAATATGGCAAGCGCGATAAAGTTGCCACTATTCAAGGTAGTAGGGAATAAATATCTGGACCAGTTTTTGTTCATGATAAGGGCTGTATGGGAAGCATAGGGAGTCATAGATGACAATATAAAGAAAGCAACGCTGGTCAATGCTCTGCAGGATCACACACTAACTTGGTACATTAAGCATTCCAATGACAATCCAAATGCAAGTATCGTAGATATCCAAGTTGCGCTGAACAAATAATTTAGTAGGCCAAAGTAAGAGAAGTAGTCGATCATTGGATTTAAGGAAATCATGAGGCTTCTAGGCAAGAACCCCAGGGATAATTTGGATCAGAGACTAAAGTGTACAATTCATGAAGCTAATATGAGCTTAACAGATGGTGAACACTGCCCATGGTTTCTAGCATCACTAACACCGCATCTAAGGAACATGTTGTCACAACGAAAGCAAACCACTCAGGCTGAGGCCTTGGAGATCATGTTGAGACTGCATGACACCCTGAGACAAGATCTTAGTCTGCGAGTCCAATAGATCCATGTGTAGTTGAAAAACTTGTGCCTTGAGATGTAGAGTTTGAAACAAGATAGGACAGCTTGCCTAGAAGTGCATGAGGAGGTATGGTGCATAAAGTGCAAAGGCCAGGGACATGACAAGGACCATTTCCCAGTGTTCGCGAATTACCTGGAGGGAGGAGGACCAATTCCATTGAGACTGGAGGCACAAGTAGGACCGAGCACAGTGCCTATGTATATGGTGTGCAATTTGTCAGATAGGAGGGAAGCGTGCTACAGATAACTGCCATCTACTACAAAAGTATACACAAAATTTGCAGCAGTTGTTCTTAAATTTGTATAGGTCAGTGGGACATGATGAGCGCACCTATAAAAGTTATGAGCTGATGATGGATCAAACTCCTACCTACAGATTTTAGGCTGAAACACGGCCGCTTGATCAAAATGCAGGAATGGCACGGAATGGATTTTAGGGGCGCAGACGAGGCCAAGGTGGAGGGGGACCAGGAAGAGGTCACAGATAGCTAATATGTTACAATTGCGAAGGGCCAGGGCATTATGGTCATGATTCTACAAATCCAACGCGACCATCATGCTTATATTGTACGCAGTTTTATCATGAGATCGATGACTGTCGCACACTAATAGCAAGGTTGCGCGATAAAGGAGCACTCCAGCCTCCCTCAACTCAGAACCTACAAATGATGAGGTCTGAGTTGCGCGAGGAAGACCCTGATGTAAATATCATGCTCTGGAGTCAGATTATGATAGGGGATGACAAAGGCAAGCATCTTGAAGAAAGTACTTGGGTTCGCAAGGCTCAAATGAAGGAACCTGAATTTGATTTGGAATGCGCTAAGGAGACCTTCACTGAAGCTAAGATGAGCATTGTGGATTCCTCTACTTTAAGAAGTAAGGATAGACTAGAACCAGAAATGGACCCATCGATGCTCACTACATTCTTAGAGACATGCATGAAGCTACTGCATGATAGAAAGGCTATAAAGGGGCTCCAAGAACTTGTAACTAGATGCACCAAGACCACGCCAGGAGAACCATGTGTATTCCAAAAGCTCAGGAAGCACACGACACAAACAGGAAGGGAGATGAGATTGACCACACAGATCAGGGGATATGAGTTGGATCAAGTAATTCTGGTTCTAGGATCGGACGTGAACGTCCTCCCAATGCAGACATGGGAACACATAGGCAAGCCTACGTTGCAATGGCTTCCTATTCAACTACGAATGGAAAACCAACAAAAGATCCTACCTATGGGGAGACTGTAGGAAATCACAATAGATATCAAAGGAGCAAGCGCACTAGTAGATTTCGAAGTAATAGAGATTGTTGATGAGAACAATCCCTACCTGACGCTACTAGGAAAAGATTGGGCCACTGACATGAATGGAGTGATAAATCTAAAAAAACAGAAGATGACTTTTGAGAAAAGGTCATTACCCATAGTGGTACCTTTAGACGTTGCAGAAGGATTGTGCTACACAAAGCTAGTGCGCGAATATGATAACGACAACGATCTACAGTACATCAATAAGATAACTACGTGTGAGCAAGACTAGGTAAATCCAACCTCAGATAGTCGAATCTAATGGGAGTGTGAAAGTTCCTGTACATCAGATTATGATGGAGAGATTGAACAATGGTAGAATCGGTTACATGAGGTAACTAGGCTCAACTGTAACATGATGACGAGATCGCTACACTATGTCACAACAAAGATAAGGGATCTGCCTATGTATGATGGTTTAGGTGAAGTGGATGAGTTCCTCAACAAACTTGAAAGAGAAGTGTCAGAATAGTAGCATTTTGATGCTCTGAAATGGGTATTGCGCACTACGCCCGCAAGGTGGTGGGGTATGCACTAGAAGAGTTTTGAGGACTGGCGCAATTGCTGCAGAATGATGCACCTATGATTTGGAAAACCTCAGATGCGGTTAAAAGATAGGTATGACAGACAGGATCATCCATGCACACACCTTGCAAAATGGACAAAGATCTATGGGGAAGAGCCACAACCTATGTGGGTACACCTGTTCTGTCATACCCTGGATGTTATACCCATGAACTAGTATATACTAATGGAGCTCCGCCATGGCACAAATGAATGGGATATCTTTCATGAAGGATTCCTATTAGCCTTCACGTTTAAGGATCATTGGCGGGATACTGTTGATGATGTGCTCAAAGCAGTAAAAGCAGCTATTTTTAAAATACACTAGGAGCCAATGATAGTGCCTCAGCCTGAATGGGTGACCAAGCTGCGTTGTGCGCTGGAGCATTACAACATAAACATTGAAGAAGATGACAAAGATCCATGAAAAGTTAACATTCCAGAAACTGAAGGCTATCGTGAGGTTCAAGGGCCATTGACTGAAGACCCTAACATTAATGTGCCGGTAAAAACAAAGTAGGTGAACATTGGTACAGAGGCTGAACCGAAGTATGCAATGCTCGGTGACTGCTGGGATGACCCGATGATGGATAAGGTCGCTGAGCTACTCCGCGAGTACCAGGACTTATTTCCGACTAAGATCATGCACTTAAAAGGGATCATTGGTGATTTAGGAATGATGAACATCACCTTAAAGCACAACACAAAGCTGGTTAAGTAGAGGCATTACCACTTCAATCCAAAATACAAGGAAAAGGTCCCCGTCGAACTAGACAAAATGCTAACAATTGGAATCATTGAGCAAGTGGAAGAATCTGACTGGGTAAGCCCTATGGTAGTACAAGAGAAGAAGTAGAAGGGTGAGATACAAATATGCGTGGACCTTAGGAAATTTAATGATGCATCTATACACGACCCATTCCTGACTTCGCTCACAGATGAAGTATTGGAAAATGTCAGCAGGTAAGAAGCATATTCTTTTACTGATGGGTTCTTAGGATACCACTAGATCAAAATTGTGCCACAAGATATAAGCAAGACTACCTTCGCAACTAAGTGGGGCTGCTTCCAATACACCGTTATACCATTTGGATTGAAGAATGCACAAACCATGTTTTCACACATAGTTGTTGTAGCATTCAAAGATTATATCCACAAATTCCTATAAGTCTATCTGGATGATTGGACTGTATTTTGATTGGTTAAGCACTATGTAACAAGCTTACATTTAATGCTGGATACTTGCTGATGACATGAAATTGTACTAAACCTCAAAAAGTGTACATTCCTCATTCCCTTTAAGAATCTGTTAGGACATGTGGTCTATAAACAGGGAATGATGCTAGACCCTCCGAATATTTCCGTCATTCTTAACTTGGAAGCACCACAAACTATTAAACAGCTACGTATCACCTTGGGCCATACCAAGTAATACAGGAAGTTCATCAAAATCTATGCTTAGATCACTATGCCAATGGCGAAACTATTAAAAAAGGATGTCACATTCTGTTGGAATGATGATTGCATGAAGAGCCTAGATGTACTAAAAGGGAAATTGGCATCCCCGCCAATCTTGGTCTTCCCAAAATTGGATGTGGAGTCTCATGTCCATGTTGACATGTCATGTATCGCACTGGGGGAAGTTCTAACAAAAGAGGGTGGAGAAGTCTTGGACCACCCTATCACATTCCCAAGTCGCAGGTCATCCAAAGTGGAAAACAATTATTCCACAACCGAACATGAGGGGTTAGATATTTTGTATGCGCTCCAAGAATACCAACACTATTTGCTAGGAGTACATTTCAAGATGTATACAGATCATTCAGTGCTAAATTACTTGGTCAATAAGCCTGTGTTGGGGGCGACACATATGCATGTGGCTCTTATTGTTCCAAGAGTATGACTTTAAGGTCGTGGTGAAGCCTATGTTGCAGAATGCAGGACCAGATCATTTATCACTTATTGAGATGAGAGAGGAACCTACTAGTTTGGAGCAAGGATTACCTGACACACAACTTTTTGCTGTGTGTATGATGGACAGACACTTTGAAGATATAGTCCACCTTATGACAATGGGGTTGTGCTGAAGGAATACTCCGTCTAGCAGAAAAAGGAACTGGTGATGCATGCAGTTGATTTTTCTGTCATCACGGGGCACCTATACAAAATGGTCAATGATGAGATACTGCGAAGATAGATACCTGAATTTTAACGAAGTTAGATCCTCATGGAAGCACATGGGGGTGTGGCAAGAGGACACTATGCAGGATGCACAACAATGCACAAGATTCTTCGTGCAAGTTTGTGGTGGCCAACCCTTCATCAGGATTCAAAAGCACACTGCAAGGCCTGTGATCTATGTCAAAGGACATGTAAACCATCATGGAGGGATGAGATGCCTTCAAATCCACAAATGACACTACAACCCTTCAAAAAGTGGGGAATCGACTTTGTAGGACCTATCAAGCCTCAGGGAAAGATGGGCGCGAGGTACATTATCACTACAACAGAGTACCTAACTTGTTGGGTAGAAGCACAACTGGTAAAAGACTACACGACTACCACGGCTGTGAAGTTTTTGTTTGAACATGTGTTGACCCGATTTGGCTATCTAAAAATCCTAATGAGTGACCTCAATACATACTTTCTAATCGAAACCATCAGCGTGCTAACTAAAGAATTCGAGGTGTATCATTAGAGAAGCACACTGTACCACCCACAAGCCAATGGGATAGTAGAAGCATTCAACAAAATACTAGAGACTGCATTGGCTAAAGTATGCAATAAGCAACAGAGTGATTGGGACCTGCGTGTACTTGGAGTACTATTGGCTTATAGGACAACATGGAAGAAATTGATGGGATAGACATATTTCCGGTTATTCTATGGCATGGAGGCTGTCATGCCAATGGAGTATATTGTATGTAGTCTGCGCATAGTAGCACTCACCAGAATGATGAAATGCGAAGCAATGGAAGAAAGGCTCGCACAGTTGGAAGAACTAGAGGAAGAACGGTTCCTAGTTGGCTTCCATCAGTAGGTGGAAAAGTAGCATGAGAAGGCCTGGCATGATTGCCATATTAAGTTGCGCACCTTCAAGGTAAATGATTTAGTTTTGCTATATGATAGTAAGTTTGATAAATTCCCAGGGAAGTTCAGAATGCATTGGCTGGGACCCTACATAGTTAAAGAGGTCACAGATGGAGGCATAGTATAGCTAGTCAAACTAAATGGAGAACATTTCCTAGGCAAAGTGAATGGCAGCTAATTGAAGCCCTACACAGGTGGCCCGGTTAGCTGACTAGCTGATAGAAGTACAATCTTCACACTCCAAGAATCCAGAAAAATGCGCGGAACTATAAGCAAATGCAGGGGACACAGGCACAAATACAGAGAAGCACTCCCAACACATAGGTCTAAGAACAATGAATGTAGTAGATCCAGGAAGCAACAAATCACTATGCTTTCAACCTTCCCACAGTTTGAGGACAGTTTGAGGCACTCCGCGCAAAGATATACATGTTGATAGAATGACTCAAGGGCGAGTCACGATGTTTGTGTCGAGGGCCTATTGGATAGGGAATCCCCCCAAGGCATTTTTAGGGGCTTAAAGCCCAAGCTTTGACCAAGTCTTTTGTAAAAGCTCCGCAAATTGCAGGGGCAGAGCGCGAAGTCATAATAGAGTCACAGGGTTGTTTGCCCTAGTTTTGTAATGTAATGTCGGCTAGATAGAACTACCCATGGTCTGCGGACCATGGGATTGTATAAATAAAGAGAGGCTCTAAGTTTAGAAGAGAAGGAAGAAGGAAGAATCAAGGGAGGATGATAACTCTATGTGAATGAGTCAAGGTGTAAGTGTGTCTGTGGGTCGTAGTGTAGGAGAAGGCTTTGTAGCTGTGTGCGCAGAGGCCTAATAGTCTGCAACTAAGTGCCCGGACCCCTGCAGTTGAGTGCACAGGGTAGGTCGAGTATGTAACCGAAGGGAAAATCATTAAAGAGAACTTTTTACAATATTTTTGTGTATCTTTTCCTACTTTACGTGTTATAGGGTATGATTTGTAGGTTTATTGTTTAAATGTTGCGCGATCTTATATGAATGTGTTTTATAAATAAATATAATACAAGGATTATATCTACGTGAATATAACTAACTAGTATAATAATATAAGCTCGAACTTGGGGAATATCCCAGAGCATAGCGCACAACCCTTGGGTAGGGTTGTGCGAAGGCATTGCATCAGGTCACAAGGGACAGGGAAGTGCACAAAAAAACCTTTGTGCCAGAATAAACCATGGACCAATGGAACTTTTCATACGTCTCTAGGGTGCAGAAACCTGGTTCTAGCACCCTCCCTTACTACTTTAGGTGACACCTCAATCCACGCTCAGAAGATTGGCTAATTAAGTCTGAACCTGGGTCATGCCCCAACAAGCTAACAAACTGCACAGAAGATTCTACACACAAGATTGTGGTGGCCAACCGTCCATTAGGATTCAAAATAAATATTATAAGGTGTGTGACATGTGTCAAAGGAATGGTAGACCATTGCAGAGGGATGAGATGCCTTTGAATCCACATGTGACATTGCAACCCTTTGAGAAGTTGGTGATATATTTTGTGGGACCTATTCAACCCCAAGCAAAGACGAGAGTAAGGTAAATTATCACCGCAATGGAGTATTTTACTTGTTAAGGGGAGGCACAACTTTTGAAGGATTGCATAGGCACAACCACTGCAAAATTCCTCTTTCAGCATGTATTGATGCGATTTGGATGTCTGAGGATCTTGATGAGTGATTGCGGTATGCACTTCCTGAATGAGACGATCAGTGTGCTGACGGAGGAATTTCAGGTATACCACCAAAAGAGTACACCTTATCACCCACAGGCGAATGAGATAATGGAGGCATTCAACAAAGTGCTTGAAAATGTGCTAACCAAAGTTTGCAATGCTCAACAAAGTGATTGGGACCTACACATACCTACAATACTATGGGCTTATCGAATGACATGCAAAAAGTTGACTTGGCAAATCCCCTTTAGGATTGTTTATGGGGTTGAAGCGGCAACGCGTATGGAGTATATTGTGCATAGTCTATAAATAGTAGCACTCACAGGTACGACAGATCACAGAGCCATATAGGAGAGGCTCACATAGCTGGATGAGCTCCAAGAAGAGATATTTTTGGCTGGATTTCACAAGCAGGTCCAAAAGCAGCACAAAAAGGCATGGCATGATCGACATATTAAGATGCACACATTTAAGGTAAATGACCTAGTTTTGTTATATTATAATAAGTTTGATAAATTTCCAGGGAAGCTCAGGATGCACTGGTTAGAGCCTTATGTCATTAAGGAGATTACCGATGGTCGAGCAATACAACTCATCAAATTGAATGGAGAACCCTTCCCAAGAAAGGTGAATGGTACTCATTTGATGCCTACACTGACAGTTCGGCCATGTGACTAAATGAAGGTAGCATAGTCTTAGAACTCCAGGTAGCTAAAAGGAGGCACGGAACTATAAACTACACTTCCTATGTTGGGGAGCTACGTGAATGGAGGATGGTGTGAAGCAAGGAAGTATCACTAGGTCCATGACAACGTTGAGGGAGTTCCACTACCCAGGGAGAAATCACGCAGGTCAGCCGGAAAGTGACTGTTAAAGTCACTATTCATGAATTAAGGGCATAAGTGAGGACAAATAGAGTGGGTGGTCAGCATTTAAGATGAAATTTATGGCTTGGGTCCTTCAAAATATGCTGCTAACCTGACATTAATGAAAAACATTTGGGAGGAATGGTCAGATTTGAATTCAAAATGCCCTATAAATTACAAGTGGTTGTCCAGCAAGAAACACTTGGCATTTTGAGTATTTTGTTGTTGAGATCCCAAGCATCCATGGACTAAGAGTTCTTCGAGGCTTTCAAATAGAATCCCACATTTGCAAGCATTCTTGAGACATCACGGGAACTGTTAGAGATTGTTATGTCAGCACCCCTAGAAATTATAAATACACTGCAAGTAGTAGAGGAGCTGGCACAATAAATGGAAAAAGAGATGGGAGTAGTTGCTCCGAAAGTAGCTGAAGTATTGGTAGAGGTCTCTAAATCATCAAAAACATCGAGACCAAAGGAAACCCCAACCAAGGAGACTATGAAGGACAAGAAGGGTAAGAAGCATGCCATACTAGTGCACACATTGCTGAGAAGAAACCCATCAAAGCCCGCTGCATAGGAGAAAGGCAAGCCTATAGACCTAGAAGTAAAAGAGGAGGATATCAAAGATATCCTGATGGACAATGAGGATGTGGGAATGTAAGTGGAGGAGGTTGAAGCCCAGGCTGCGAACCCTATTATGTGGTTGCTAGAGTATGTCCCCCCACGCAAGCCTAAGTCCAAGGTCCCAAAGGACATTGATGAGAGTAAGTCTCCCCTGCAAATCCCTCTGCTATTGGATGAAATTTCTTTCGACATTTCGCGTTTGGCATGGGTGCGGATACTAAAGCTTAAAGACTGTGACTTGGTGGACCATGAGAATTTCCCCCAATTGGCGACCGAGTAACTGATGCGCAACATAATAGACATGAATATGGGAATGACAAAATGGGATCTATAGTGGTGGCTTATGGGAGTAGAGAAGGCTGAGTTTCTCAACCTGCTCTAGGTGCCGCACTATAATCACACCTCGATGATAGTTTTGGTCATCAAGAAACTGTTGTTCTTGGTGCATGATCGGTGTTTGTGGCTGGAGGAGCTGATACCCATCACAGATATGTTGATTCACTGAATAACGTGCATGCTATATACAGGTGAGAATCCAACGATGATCTTCGGTGGTAAGGGTGGTGATCAGGCTCTCATAGAGTCAATGAAGGAAAAATTCAAACTAGTGAAGAAGCCACGCATGTGAGCTATCTCCAGCATTTGTGACCCTGCTGTGAAAGTAGCAATGCAGATCCTTGTAGAGAAGGTGATGCGGAAGTGTCGCGACGATGAGGTGTGGACACCTACCATCGCGCTCACACAACAGTGTGTGGAAGGAGTCTAGTTTAACTGGTTGGACTACCTTCACAGAGAGTTCTTAGCGAACTACCACGGAGCACAAGATCTCAGCAAGACATTCCACTATCCGTCGCTCTTCCTGTCCATTGTGTTGGTAGTGTGGGAGCTACCAGAGGATAGCTAGTTCCCTTTGGTCATGCCAGATGTCCCTGAAGCATCGAAGTATGCTTTGCTTTGGGCGACCAAGGACGTGTTGTGTGTTCGGGACAATAAGATCTTTTGGATCTTGATGGAGATGAATATTAGGATGGCCATCAATCGCAAGCCACAATTTTCACCCATGGTGTACGCTAACCTAGAGCTATGTCAAGTTCAAAGCCAATTTCCATCGAGCACCTATCAGGGCATGGAAGGACCTTGCGTAGAAGTGGTATGACTTGTCGTATCTAGCCATAGATGACGCCATTAATGAGGTGCTCAATTAATGGCCAGTGGAGTGGTGCAATACCACGGACTTGGCAGTGGGTGGAAGCAAGTCCATTGTGCAGAAGAAGAAAGACAAGTCCAAGATGAACATAGCACAACCGGACAAGAAGAGTAAAAAGGAGGCCACTAAGAAGGTCCAGGCAGAACAGGTAGAAAAGTAGGCAGGTAAGCAGACATGTGGAATAGAGTGTGGCTCTGAAAAGGTCATGCGGTCACCTTCACCTGAGACTGAAGAGGAATACACAGAACAACATAGCGCGGACCCTTAGGAGACATCCACCCACAGTAAGTGCACAAGACAGCTAGGGAAGGGAGGGCTGAGAAAGAAATCCATGGCGACCAATACCTCGCTGGGCCCTGTCACATTGATGTAGGGCGACTTACATGATATCAGTGACACAGTCAAAGATGTCACCATGGAGGCCCTGCAACAATTTGAACAACAACATCAGATCCTACTAGGGGCCATCCAGACCAGGTTGTAGGAGTTGCAGAACCACACATCGCAAGTGGGCATGGTGTCTACCAACTTGGCTATCGGTACTTTAGAGGTTGCCAATATGCTGTGCATGAAGACTTCCAGGGAGATAGTGCTGTTAGATGAGCATTGACCACAGAAAATGAGGTTGACAGGCCCCCTGTCAATGCCTTGAAGGGAGTTTGGCTGAACATGGTAGTGCTTCCGCGTGAAGCAGTCCACCTCTTGCATGATGGAGTAATTACAGAAATGAGGGGCCAAGAGCACCGCACCCTCTAGGTGATTAGCGAATAGTGGATCAACAATGAACATATGGACCTACAAAGAAATGTTGTCATCACCGCTAAGACCAAGGCGACAAATAAAGGTAAGAATATTATGCAGGTCATTGAGGAGGCATGCAGAATTGTCCCAGAGTTGGCCATTCTGAAGGAAGAGCTAGTCAAGGTCTCCATCTGCAAATTGCCCACAAGGGTACACGACACTCGGACTGAGATGGCGGGGGTTCAGTTGGAGTTGAACCTGAAAATTACTGAGCTACAGTTGACGGCCCAACCCTCCACACCACCAAAAGTAAAGGAATAGTGGGCAACCTCTGTCACAGAGGTAGTCGTGGCGACGAAAACTACACGTAGTTGTTCGAGGAGGACCCAAATGTACAAAGGCTAGAGACGGAAGCGTGCGAGATACAAGAACGATACGAGGAAGTCAAGGGCACAGCGTGAACCATTGCACTGACACAGAGGCTAGCCAAGCAACTGAAGGAACAAGTAGACACAGTGCTGCACAAGGATGCATTGTTGAAGGCATGACTAAAGCCCTGACTGGAGGAATCTTACGCAGTCACAGGAAATATTGAAGGCAAGCTTGCAACTCTACAAGTGATGCAAGAAAAGCTTCGAGATGACAGCGCAGGAGTAGTGACTGAGAAGATAGTGGAAGATATGAAGCAGGCGATAGCTCAGTGAACGATTGAGATAGTGGTCATACGGGTTGAGCTAGATGGGCTTTGCACAAAGATCTCGGTGCCTACTGAGTGACTCGAGGGTGAGTCACAATGTTTGTGTTGGCGGCTTGTTGGGAGCAAGATCCCCCAAGGGTAGTTTTGGGGCTAAAAGCCCATGTTTGAGTCAAATTTTGTAATAAAATGGTAAAGTATCCACATTTTGTAGTTGTGGAGCACATAGGTGTCGTGTGTCATAAAGGGTAGTCCACCATTCATTTTGTAAAGTAAAGTCAACTATAAGAGAATTACCCATGGTCCACGGACCATGGAATTATATAAAAATAGCTAAGCTATAAGTAATTAGAATAATGAAGAGACATACAATATAGGAGAGTCATAGCTCTGAAGTGAGAAGTCTAAGTCTTTGGTTGTAGCGTAGGTGGAGGCTCTACAGCTGATTGTGTAGAGGCCTAGTGTAGAAATCTGCAACTCAGTGTGCGGACCCCTGCAACAGTGTGTGCAGGGTGGACAGAGTTTGTAAACACTTGAAAGATATTAATAAAGAAAGATATTCTGTAGTTTCTATGTCTTTTTTCTGTTGATGCATCTTGATATGTTAAATATGAATTTCCTTTATTATGTTTATATGTTGTGCGAATGAATACAAATACATTAGATAAACAAAAGCGATCAAGGAAATCTATTTACGTAGTGTTAACCTTAATTATTTTATAAGATAAGCAAATCACTTAGACTAATTGGGTAATCTACATGGCACGATGCCATAGCAACGCGAAGTACCTGAACAATAGGCTAGGTCTATGCGAAGGATGATCATACCCTTTCGCAGAGGTATTGAAGAAAGGAATAAAGGGCTCATCTTGCAGACCCTAGAGTGAAGCAACCTACATGAAGGCAAGGATAGAGGGAATAAAATGACATCAAAACCATCTCAAGGTGCAGAAACATGGTTCCAACATCCCCCCATACTACTTTGGGTGAGACTTCGGTCCGTGCTCCACGAGCTGATGCCAAAAGGACTAGTAGTGTAGGGATTTGTTTTGCTAATTAATGTTGAACTTGGGTCAGGCCCCCTCAAGCCAACATTCCATCTAGAATTTTCCTTCTAGCTACACCTACAATACACACTAGACAATCAAATGAGTCTCTTGGAAGAAGCAAGTGTCTCGCTGAGAATTCCACCTTTTGTGGGATTCATTAGAATGATGATGGTATGGTGACAAAGGAATGGAACATGTTGATATGGTTGAAGTACTCTCAATCAAGAAAAATAAAATGCTAAAGGAAGCCTAGATGACCAAAATAAGGAAAGAGGTATGTATGCATATATCTAATTGAGTCATATCATCACATAGTTGCAGATATCATGGGTGAATACTCCACCTCATGAGAATGATGAAATAAAAAGTATTTCTGTGAATATGCATGAAGGCATGGCTTACATATTGACTAGATCAAATCAACATAATATATCCTCAAATGGAACATGAGGTGGTTGACAAAGGTGAATTAAATGTGGATATAAGATTCTAGGAAGCAATATGTGAAGAGAGAAATAAGAAATCATGAAAGATGCAACTACGAGGAGTCAACATCTGACAACTAGAAGAATTAATCATGACATCTCCATGGAGGAGGAGACTATGATAACATTTACAAAGAAAGGACACCCTTTACATATGAATTTTTGGAGATGTGTGTTTGAGTGTGCAAATTGCATGTAAGCAAGATGTTATGATGAAAGGCCATCATAAAAGATAATTTTGATTTCATGTTCTTTTTTTTATTTTTAAACAACATCTGGATGGTTTAATGTAGGGCTACCAAAAAGGAGTTGTAGATGTCATCTACAACTAGCACTCACGTGGTGGGATGGGAAATATTTAAGGAAACATGACATGGAAGAGGTAGTTGTATGAAGGAAAGCTAGATGTGGACTAGAAGATCACTTTTCGATAAAAAGAAGGGTGACATGAGTGAGGAAAGTGATGGATGACCTATGCCCTACAAAAAGAAGAAGGCTCCATAATTTTTGAAGATGCATTTCGTGACATCAAAAGAAGTAACTCTACAAGCAATTGAAGGTCCCATGATCTCCACCTAGAGTAGAAATATGTTGGAATAAAGTCCCTAGTTAAGAGGGAGCTTGGTCAAGTCCCTGGTTAAGAGGGAACTTGGGTACATTCCTTTTATAGGAATTGGTACATTCCTTCATAGGAATTGGCATATCCTCCTAAATTGAGAGGGAGAGATAGAAACATCATTATTTCCTTCACTTTGGGAAGAGATAATGGAGGTTTGGCTAACCAGCTAGCATCTGATACTCTTTGAGGATTTGGTATGACATCCACGATAAGAGTATTCAAAGAGGATTGATATTCTTTGAGGACTAGGAATCCAAGATAAGAATAGTACTGGAAGGACATACTCATTGAACACCTAGGTGCAGTATGTATGTTGAGAGAAAATGAATAAATCATTGGTCTTGCTAGCATTGTGCTCTAATCTGGTGGAGAGATGGAGTTGCTAGTCAAGGCCTTGCTAAGTGATAATGTTGGTTGATATGATGCTAAACACATGGGTTACCAATCTAAATCTTCTTATGAGAATTCTTCATATTGAGAATATTTGAGTACCTCGTATGAATTATGAATACATCCCTAGTTAAGAGGAAGTGTTGAAAACAAAAATAAATTTATTATTGTTGATTCTTGAGGCATGTGTTTCATGCTGAAGGGAATTTTTTTTTTTAGGTCAAGCACTCGTTGCGTGCTGATTGGGATTGTTATTAGTCTACAATTCAATTGAGCCATTGTCGTGTATTGAAGACCTATTTAGGGATATTAAATATTGGGAAAGAAATTATTTGAGTCAAAATAGAGTTAGAAGACCCTCCCAAAGCTCGTCATGGTAAAAAGATCATGTCGACCTACATGATGGGACAAGTCAGCCTAAAGATAACAATTTTTACCCCTCACAGGCTTATAAATTAGAAGAAACTAGACCTAATTTGGAGACTCAGTCAAGAAATTTTGATATTCTCAATATAGAAGCTGAAAAAGGACGAAAAAGAAGGAGAAGAACCAGATCAATGTTTTTGGGCCTCTCTCTTTCTTGTGTTACTATTTCCACATTCTTTTGGCAGAAGAATTTGTCGGGAAGAAAAAATTTCTAAGCAGAAGAAGTTGCTAGGCAAAAAATTTTGTTTGGTAGAAGAAGTTGCTGGATAGGTTGAAGTTGTAGAAGAATTTGCTGGGCTGGTCGAAGTTGTAGAAGAATTTACTAGGCTAGTCGAAGTTGCAGAAGAATTTTCTAGGTAGGTCAAAGTTCCAAAATAATTTGTTGGACAACTCCAAACTGTAGAATTTGCTGGAAGCAAGGTTTGAATTGGTCTTAAATGGTCTTAGTGATCTAGGGGATCATTTTGGTGCTCAATAATCAAAATGTTCAAAATTTCTCTAAACCTATACCCGTACGTAGATCTTGGTGATTTGAATCCAATGCAACTTGAATCATTCAAAACCGGTAATGTATGCTCCCGATATCAAGTTCTAATCTAATTCCAAAATAAGTAAAAAAATTCTAGAATTGACAAGGTGACAGTACATTTTGGGCCAGTGGCAATCTGCCACTTGGCATCTCTATATTGGTCCAAAAATGATTAATTTTGATCTAATCAAAATTATTTTTAATATTGTTGGGTTCGAATTGCTTGATTATAATATTTGGGGTTGAATGTGTTTGGAAGGAACAATGGTGGGAGCCCATGTGGGCCAATGGAGGCTGCCACATGGCCTCTAGATGGTAGTTAAAATTTTCTATGTGGGCTAAAGCACCCCACGGGATTCGAACCAGAAAGAAAGAACCAAACAACAACGATCATCTACCAATGCACCATTACATTTTTTTCTTAACCATATGAGGTTTTGGCTTCTAATTAAGTTGGAGCCTATTTTAAATTAGAGTTAAGGGCAAGGGTTAAGCCCCAACCCTGGTCCCCGTGCCTTCAAAATCAAGGGGCGAGACCATGGGCCAAGGCTTAGCCCTAGCCCCATGGTCACCTCCTCATAAGCGTTAACCCATAATGCAACCATGAGTAGAGAATAGATGGGGGTTGGCCTAAGGTCATAAGACACTTCACTTAACCACAAGTGGTAGTGGAGGGGGCCATCACCTAAGAGTTTGCAGCGGGGGCTAGCCCCATGGCTTATGGCCCATAATATGACCTCAGACTCTGAATTTTGGTGTGTGATGTTTTCGGAACCTGACACGGTATTATGCACCATAACATGACCAAGTGTTAGGTGTTGGGGGCCTAGACGGTGAGTGCAGGCAGTCAGCCCCACCCATTAGGAATCTCGCCCCCATATGACCATAATTATTAGAAAGTGGGTGTCAATGGGCATTTGAACTGTCTAATAATTTTTCCCGTCATGCGTGATTGTAGGCTAGGTTTGCATGCCAGTTCTAGGTGTGGGGTGCCCAAGCCAAGTTTGCACTGAATTGGAGGATTGTTAGCTGTGGAAATTGTGAAAAACTTGGAAGAAGCATAACTTTCTTAATTTGTGTCCAAAGAAGGTGCAAATAAAGTCGAAATGGGATTTTTTGACAATTCTAGATCCATTGGAGACATTGTTTTTTGCATTTTGAGCATTGTGAAGCCATGAAAACACAAATTTGAGCACTTAATGGAAGATGCCCTTCATTGGAAGCTCGACTAGGAAATATAGCCTAGTAGAGAGGTGAACTCCTTTATTATGTTTGTTGTTATGTGTTTGTGATAGGGTATTTATCTCTATTTTGGATTTAACTAAGTTTAAAAATCATTACTTTATGTGTTTTATAACTTGAATCATTACCCAAAATATGTAAAATTTCACTTGTAATTTGTATATCACCTTCAAGTTTTCAATTATAGATCATTTTGGTATCAGAGCATCAGGTTATTGTGAAGTTTTAATTTTGTTTCCAAGTGTTTTTCTTATGCTTAAAAGGTTGAATATTAAAAGAGGAGAAGGATAACTTGTGGAGCCAAGATCTCAAACCATTCCAAGGAGAACAAACACACCTCAAGCTTCAATAATCAATGCACATGAACAATGTCTTGAAGGGATGTCTGAAGATGTTTTACAAAATATTTCTTTGAGATGTATAAAATGGTAAGGGTTCTTTATGAAGAGAGGAATTCAATGTTGTATGGAGAGAGCTAAAAACCTCCAAAAGGATATGGAGGAAAAGGTGAGAAACCTACAAAAATGGAATGGAGGAAATCATGAAAAACCACAAAGTTCACCTCCATTCTCATCCTCATCTTCTCCTCATTCATGGTTGTATGGAGAGAGCTCAAAACCTTCAAAAGGAGATGGAGGAGAATGAGGTAAAAAACCAAAAGGGAATGCAGGAAATGGTGACAAACCACCACCTCATCCTCATCTTCTCCTACACTTCTACTCTTTCACAAACACCTCCAAATTCTCCAAAGGGTCATGGTAAAACTCCTTTGTTAAAGCTTTATATTAAGTTTGAATTGCCTATGTATGATGGAGAGGTAGATGCTAAGAAACTAGATAATTGGATTCGTTAGATTGAAGTGTATTGTAGGATACAAAGAATCAAGGATGATGAGACCAAAATACAATTTTCTTTTGTTAGATTGGAAGTTGAAACACTTATTTGGTGGGAGGTAAAAACTCAAGAGGACATGAAGAAACATGGTAAGGTTTTATCCTCTAGGAATGAAGAAAATAAGAAGCCAATTTTATCCATTAGCATACATGCAAAAAGCTATCATCGATTGGAAAAACTTTAGGAAAGCTAAGGGTCAAAATGTGCAAAGCTGTACCAAGAATTTAGAAAAAGAGATTTGATTTTGGGTATATATTTTTCATCTCAAGACACATTTCTCAATACATTGGAGGTTTACATGGTTACTCGAGACATACCATTCTCATGTTTAACCCTACAAAACTATATGAAGTTTGCGTACAGGAATCTCATTTAGAGGCAAGAGGGAAAAATGTTTCTGAAGAAACTAGTGAGAAGTCATTCAAGTCTGGAGAAAAAGGAAAAAGAAAGTCCAAAGAAAAGGATAAAAAGAATGCTTCAGTCAAGAAAGAAGGAGAAAAACTCACATGTCAACATTTTTGTAAAGAAGGACATGATGAAGACCATTGTTGAAAACTTCATCTTGAGATGAGACGTAAGAAGTTTAATAGAAAGGAGAAAGAAAAGACTGCTACAACTACACCAGAAGATTTAGGATCTAATTCTAGAGATGAAACAAAAATCATAGCCATGGGGTTGAAGTGTAAGGATTCAATTGCAAGTACTAGTTCTTCTAAAAAAACCATTGAAACTTAAAATAAAAGGAAAATAATAGAGTTGTTTCATGTTAGAATCATTACAAAAGATAACAATGTAGATACTTTGTTTGATAATGGTTCACAAGCAAACCTCATTTCAGAAGAAATTTTCAAGAAACTAAATTTGGAAATAATTCCTCATCCTAAACCTTATCATTTGGGTTGGGTATGTGACAATGCCAAGTTCCAAGTAACAAGAAACAACATACTTAAATTTTCCATCAATTTCCATCACTGCAAATTTTATTGATGAGGTAGAACTTGATGTGGTACCACTTGAAATTTGTGGGATTGTTTTGGGAAGTCCATACCTATATGCTAGGAAATCCATATTTCACCGCCATGAGAACAAGTACCAGTTGTTTAAATATGGGATTGAATACATTGTTAGAGCACATAGTAAGAAGTTGAATTTATCTCTTGTCAATGATGAACAAATGAAGAGGTTTGTAAATTCTTGTTAGAATTTTACATTGTTGATGATTAAACATAAAAATGATGATGAATATGAAGCCTTCTAAGCATGTGGCGCAAGGTTAAAATCTTATTTGTTGGAAGTTACTAATACATATGATAATATGTTTCAGGAATTTAATGTGTTACCTCTTAAAATATGAAAATGACATGAAGTTGATTTGTAGTGGCATGATTCACTTTTGAACATTGGTTTGAACAAGACGTCAGTGTTGGAGAAAGCAGGAATCAAGAATCAGATGCAAGAGCTATTTGACAAAGGGAATATTAGTTCTAATTCATCTTCTTATGGGTCTCCTAGTGTTTTGGCTTTAAATAATGATATTACATGGAAATGGTGATCACATTCGGTGAACAGACAAGCAAAAAACAACAGTAGACATGATAAAATTCATGTTGACTGTACGTTTTCAGGTTGGAAATGAATTAAAGCTTTGCAGTAGCAAAGAAACTTTTCAAGGTGAAAATAACTAGAAAATGGGTAAGAACTCTTTGATTGAACACAGAGGAGAGAATAATCAAATTTATTTAACAAAATTCTTGTCTTCTAAACATCCTGAATAACTACAACAAGGTCATATCCTTGACAGAGAAATAGGAACTTCAAGAAAAAGGAACGAGAAGCACCTTCATATGGGGTTCCAAGGTATAAATTCAGGCAAACTTAAATGGATTTAGAAGGGAAGGGTAACAGACCTATACCCTCATTTATTTTTTGATTGAAAATAGTCTTTTGGAGGTCCAAAATCTTCGAGTTGGGAGGAGTGATCCAAGCGATTAGTTTAATACTAAAAATTCAAAGTGTTCAAAAGTGCCTAAAACCCATACCAGTGCATAGATCTCGACAATCTGAATCAAATGATACTTGAATCGTTCAAAACTGATATCATATGCTCTTGATATCGCGTTCTAATCAAATTCCTAAATAAGTAAAAATTTGTAGAATTGACAAGGTGACCATACATTTTGGGCTAATAATAGGGTACTACTTGGCCTCACCAGATTGATCCCAAAATGGTTCATTGTGGTTGACTCAGAATTATTTTTAATATTGGTGGGTTCGATATTTTTTTATAATATTTGGGGTTGACTATGTCTCGAAAGGACTAATGGTGGGAGGCTACGTGGGACAATGGGAGACTTCCTTGTGTCCTCCAAGTGGCAGTTAAAGTTTATATGGGGGCCGGAGCACACCATAGGATTCAAACAAACGACCAAGCACATACAAACAATAATCATATACCAATGTGTCATTACATTGTTTCTTAACCATATGAGGTTTCAACTTCAAATTAAATTGGAGTGCATTTCAAATCCGAGTTAAGGGTCATGACTAAGCCCTAGCTCTAGTCCCCGCAGCCTCAAAACCAAAGAGTGGGACCATGGGCCAGGGCATAGCCCTACCCTCACGGTTACAACCTTGTCACTGTTAACGCACAATGTAAAAGCGGGTGAAGAATGGATGGGGACCTGTCCTGGGTCATTAAACCCTTCACATAACCACAGGTGAGAGAAGAGGGGTCCAGCCCCTAAGCGTTTGCAGCGAGGGCCAACCTTAGCGATTATGTCCCATAATATGACCTTAGTATCCAATTTTGGCACACAAATTTTTCGGAGAGTGACACAATATTATGCTCCATAACATGACCAGGCGCCAAATGTTGGCCAAATTAGGTTCAGAAGGAGGGTAAATGGGGGTTTTTGACAATTATGGATCCATGGGAGACATTTGTTTTGCAATCTGAGAACTGTAAATTCATGGAAACACAAATTTGTCATGGGTTTTCCTCTTAGTTGGAGAGGTCTTGGCCCTAGATGATCACCTACATCTTGTGTCATGTTGTTTGATTTATTTTATTATTTAGTAGATGTTTTATGATAAATAACACTAATAATAATCAAGCGAAAGAAGAAGCTAATCAAGTTAAGTAAAACTATATCACAAGCAGTTATCAAGTTAAGAGAAATCATCTACTGTAGTTTCCCCTAGATTTCTCAAAAAGCACAAGGTAGACACAAAGGCTTAAAAAGGCCAAGAACCTTTAACAATATAGTAAAGTATATAAAAAATCTTCAAGCAAAAGAAATGTGAATAAAAACACCAAAGACATGTATGTACATATATTGCAAAGCATGAAAACTTATATTATTTAAGGTTGGACGCAACTGTAACATTAGCTTTTAAATGGTGAAAGAATAATATAAGTTCGAGGTATGGTATAAGGAAATATAAAAGTAATTATGATCCTTAAGCTCTGGGGGTAGGTTGGCTAGGCCAACACATTAACTTGTTATAGCCTTAAATTTGCAAGAGGAAACATTGTGAAACAAAGGAAATATATAAGTAAAGCTCCATACAATGTTAATCAAATCTAGGCATGAAGCCAAATAACATACAAATACTATACAATAATTCTTAATTATTGAAGAGGAAAATATAACCTTGGATAACAATAACATTTCACCTTTACGATTAAAACTTCAAGGGCTATTGAACCAAAGTAGCAAATCATGCATATAGTATATTGTTAAAAGGAAAAATTACATGTAACTAATAGTTAGTTTTTGGTAGCTTTTGGAGGGATGTTACAACATATCTATGAGGAGAATTCACTTTTAAGGGATATTTATTCTTCTAACTTGATCACAATAATCCACACATCTTATAAACAATTTGAATTCAAAAAAGGAAAATGAAAGACTTAGTTCTTAATTTTTAATACTAATTCACTAAATTTCCAAGTTTCAAAGAAATTACCATACTCACAAAAACCTTTTAAACTTCATGAGACACACTTATGAAATTAAGGGTTTTTCTATGATAATGACCGCCCCAAAAATATCAATGTGGCTATCAATAACATATATGTTCATTGCAACATGCATGTTCATTCGAACATGCATGCGTTCTTGGACATTAATATTGGGAAAGCCCCAAAAACACTAATTAGGATTCTAGGTGTGATGTCAGGTAGGAATGGATTAATATTGTACATAGCTTCCTAAGAATGTGTATGCATTCTTGGTGCATCATATTTTTCATATGTCTATAGCTCTTTTCCTCCATATTTTTTACTATGTGACACTTTTTTTGAATTCCATTGAGCCATCGATTGCCTCTATGGTTTACATCGAGTCTCAAGTTAACAAATCTGATCGTATTTGGATTCCAAATAATAATTTTCATCGAACATCATTTTTTTGTTTGTTTTTGGTTTGTTTATCAAAATTTAGATAAAGCTAGAAAAACATACTAAATGATGTAATAAACAAAAAACATTTTATTGGATTGTGGGGGACTTGTTTACTATGAGCATAATGAAAGCTCAAATCCATTATTTCCAAACCCCAATTGAGAATAACCATACCGTACATAGAACAAAGAAATCCCAATTCCAAAATTGATACATCCTTAACTACTTTAAAGGCACTATACATGGTCTCTGAAACACCAAATAACCCTCCAAATTATCTCTATAAATTTCACATAATCCAGTTGTATCATCCATCTCTAATACTTAAAGCCTATTAATTAATATTTTTCATTACATTGCTAGGATGTATGAATACTATAAAAATATTCTAAATGAAAACAAAATTAAAGACTTTAACACTACCAAACAAGATTTTCTATAACAATTTGTTGGCCTAAGAAACATCCAATAGATAACAATCAACAGGAAACGTGTTGTATGGAATAATGCACCTACCGACGATCATAGGACTATACGATGGAATTAACGTTAACATTCATGGGACCATTGGATGGAATTAACATTGATATACAAAACAATGCATGTTTTGTTTAACATAGACAATTTAAAGTAAATTTTCATAACATGATAAAATTTTCTATCATTATTTTGTGAGTCGTTAACTCTTATTTATAGAACTAACTTATAGGCGTATTTTAAATCAATATGGTAAAAATAAAATATACATAAAAAATGAATTAATTGCAATAAAAAACTATTGTTTAATAGTGGCACATAGTGTTTATTATGGAATGTTTGAAAAATATATTAACAAAACATTTTGCTAATAAAATAATAATATTTTGTGAAGACCTTTTAAGTACATTTTATGATTTTTTCATCCTTAAAATTAACTTTATAGATATATATTTCGTTATATGAAAATAAAATCTACCTTTAATGAAAGAAAAATATCTACTAATTAATAATGAAAGAAAAATATCTACTAATTAATTAATTCAACTATGTACTTTGTAAATCATTACATGCTTTGTTCTATAAAAACATTTAATTTTAAATGAAAATTAAACTAGAAATATCATGAAAATTAAACTAGAAATATCATGAAAATAGTAGATTGACATTTTAACAATCCATTAGTGACATCCCTTTTTAATAAAATTCTTCCACACATTGTAATAAAAACCGTCATGAAAAAATAACCCTAATAATTTCTATAGGTACTATTGATTATCTATTTGGTTACATCTCTAATAATTTGATAGTATAATATTTATTTAAGAATCTTTTCTATATACAGATTAGCCTAGCTAAAAAATAAAGAAATGTTATTTTAAATTACAACTAAGGAATATGCCAAGGACATCAACCTCTATTCATTTAATAACATAGTTGATCATTTTAATAATAATGGTCGAGGAAAATTCTTTTTATTTATTGTGATTCTTTCTAATTACTTAGTCGGGAACTTAATGTTCCACGTATTTCCAATGAATAACCAATCACCTAAATACAAAATTTTCATATAAAATTTAGTCTCTTATTTCGCATTTGCATTATTCTAATTTTTCATGGTTCTCATGAATGTATGGGTTACTAGCTTATTCATGGTTCTCATGAATGTACTGGTTACTAGCTTATTCAAGCTCTTCATACGATTATAAACATGTATATGTGCTCAATAAAATAGGACATATCGATTTCCAAATCATTAAACCTACTTTTTTTCTTCACTTACAAGCTAAAATGAAATCCTATTTCGTACTAGCTTATACATGGTTCTCATGAATGTACTGGTTATTACTAGCTTAGTCAAGCCTCTGGTTATTACTAGCTTAGTCAAGCCTTTCGTACGATTATAAACATGTATATGTGCTCAACAAAATAGGACATATGGATTTTCAAATCATTAACCTACTTTTTAGTCCCTGCCATCATTAACCTACTTTTTAGTCCTAGTCCCTGCCAATCGAAGGATTTCCAAATCATTAACCTACTTTTTAGTCCCTGCCATCATTAACCTACTTTTTAGTCCCTGCCATCTGGTAATGGCCAGGGATTATAGTAATCGAAATATTTCCAAATCATTAACCTAAAAATTATAGTAATCGAAATATTTCCAAATCATTAACCTACTTTTTAGTCCCTGCCATCATTAACCTACTTTTTAGTCCCTGCTTAGTCCCTGCCATCTGGCAATGGCCAGGAACTATAGTAATCGAAATGCCATTAGATAGCATTAATCTTAACCGCTATGCAATGTTTGCAAATGGGAATCGCAACCTACTTTTTAATCCCTGCCATCTGTCAATGGCCAGGGACTATAGTAATCGAAATGCCATTAGATAGCATTAATCTTAACCGCTATGCAATGTTTGCAAATGGGAATCGCTGGATAACCAAAGTTTTCAAAAGGGCCATCTTATTTGGCTTCTTCCGCCTCGGGAAGAGGCTGGCCCATAGTTTAATTTGCTTTCGACCTGTTTATTAGTCCCTGCGGTCAAGGACTTGTTGCGGTCAAGGACTTGTTCCTATTAATGTTAGTATTAGTTTTTAATGTTAGTATTAGTTTGAATTTCATTGAATCTGTTTGGGTTTTAGCATATTTGCTCATTTTGGCAGGTGTTGTGCATGCAGGGATGCAGGTGCTGTAGCTGGTAGCTGGCCGTGCAGCGGGTGTTTTGCTGGCTGTGGCTGTGTTTATCTTCACCACACCCGCTGGCTGTGGCTGTGTTTATTTTCACCGACCTGCAGTTTGGGGTCTCCATTGTCGAGAGGAGAGACCTGCAGTTTGGGGTCTCCATTGTCGAGAGGAGAGCTCTGACTGTTCGAGACAATCGTTGCTGGTGCTGCTTGCTTAGTAAACTCCTCGTTCGGCTGCTCGTGAGTGCTGCTGCTTCTGCTGCTTTCAAATCCAGATAGGAGGGCATCAGCAACACAAGTAGTAGAGAAGCACCACCACGGCTACCATCTGCATGAATGGCTCTGCACCGGGAGCCACCACTGCGTGAATGGCTTTGCGCCAGGAGCCAGCCACCACTGCGGGATGTGGTATGTGAGCTCTAAGCTTATACTTGACTATGTCCTTCGATCCTTCTCCTTAATTTGCGTTTCAACTGCCCTGTGTGAACCCAAATAATAACAGTTGCATTTAAACTGGTCTCATAGGCCATGGTCTGCCTCCTCCTATATGATCCTTGCACCGCTGTCGCAGGTCTGGTGGGCCGATAATCAACGGCCACAACCCTTCTAATTTTTTTAGCTTTAGACTGAAGACGATCATGCTTATGCTGAGGATCTGCGTTTTTTGGCTTCATTGCCCTCGGAGAAGCCATGAGAACCGACAACTCATCTTTTATCTGGAAATCCCTCTGCTTCTTCTCCCTATTATTATTATTCTCCACAGGTCTCAGGGCGAGAATTAAAGAGCTCCGTACGCTTTTTCACCTGTAAAACGAAAAATTGTCCTAATTAAGGAAGCCATCAAATAAATATGTTGAGTAGTTTCATTACAAATAATTAATAGATAGATGATACCTGTTGAGGATTGAGTTCAAACCGAAACTTGTTCTTCCCATCATAGTTATCTTTGATTGCTTTCTTGAATATGTCTTGAGAAAGTGGCGAACAATCCCTTTGAATACGGAACCGCAACTGCACAAACATTCTTCATTTAGAAAAGCTCATCTCAACAAAAAACTGATGTAGTGTTGACATGTATAGAAAAACAAAGACACAGTGAAAAGTTACCTGTGCGGGGAATGGCCTTTTAGAACTCCGGAAAGCATCTGGTTCCAGATTCATTTCTCCAGCAGATGCTGCCTTGTAGATATCATACATGAGTCTTAGGTCAGAATCATACAAGAAGAGCTTCATTCCGGGCTGCACCTTTTCTACAAGCTCCTTTTTTGCAGGTGGAAAGCCAAACACTCTGTATCGGAAACACTCTTGCCTAGTTTCAGAATTACACATAAAAATCAAGCCGGCAAACCTATCTTTGCCACTGTCATCTTCATTGTTTGTTTCCTGACCTTGTTTTTTTGTTCTTATTTTGATCAACCTTTGACACAGGAGCTTCTGCTGAACCCTTGGGTTCGTTCTCCTTTACAGCCGTCTCTTTCTTAACAGCCGTCTCTTTCTTAACAGTCTTATCATCAACATTAGTTGGTGCTGCCTCCTTTTCAGCTCCCTCAACTATTCGCTCACCGTCGCCTGATCTCTTCTTGTTCTTTCCTTTGGCCATCTTCCATACGAGCTTTGCATAGGGATAAACCACAGAAAAACTCGGCACTTTCCAAGATATTCAATTTATCTTTGATCTTCGTTCTGCTCCTTGACTTCTTCTTTTACCTCAGATTCGCTCGCCTCAGATGAACACAGACAGAAGGGCCGAGTTCCAGTTTAAGGAGAGGTCGAATGTCTGGGTTGTTCGATTATCATGATGTCTCCTGTATTGACATATTGGCAGAGATATTACCATGATACGATGTTAAGTGGCATGGTTTACGCCCTGCATGTTATGTTATGGAGGAGGTGAGGCATGTGACGCTCATGGGAGGGCCCACATGGTCCATAGACGTCTTTTTATTTTTATTTTTTCAAGCACGTTAATGACTTTGTGAACCTTAACTTTCAACGTATTCTTATTGGTGCAGAGTTGGTTTGAAGTTTTTAGTATTAGAGCTACCAGAGAAACAATGGTAGAATATTGTGAGATTGCAGTGTGGGGACAAGGATATTGCAGCAGATCCTCTATACTCCACACAGGTATGCATTCACTTTTTCTAAATGTAATATTCAAATGCGTGCGTGTTTATTGTCATTGTAGTTGAAATGCTTGAATGCATCCTATTAATTTACAGAGCCGGAGACCTTATTTTTAGACTTCTATCTTTTCTAGTTTTTCTGTTTTCTGTCATAAAATGAGGGATGGAAACTGTAGCTAAACTTTAATATAATATAATTTCTTTTATGAACCCAGCCTGCCAAATTTCTGGTTCAGCAGAAGCTGATAATGTTCTATTACAAGTAGAGATCTCGGACCTCTCGTGCTGCTATTAGACTGGATCTTCGCTAGGTTGGGCTTATAAGCTGTGAACCTGACCTTGTGCTGCCATTAGGCCCTCGCTAGCCAGTTGTTGGGCTGGAAGCTGAAAGCCGGAAGCAGGATAGATTCAAATCACAATTATTTCCTACATCCAAGAGAATGTAAGTTGGGGATTGTGGTTCCGGATTGTCACAGTGGCTATAGCTATGCCAACTGTACTATTTCTCTGTGGGACTCGATTATACAGACACAAGGTTCCTGGACTTAGTGCCATCACTGGAATCGTTCAAGTTGTTGCAGTGGGCCAGTATCTTTTCTTCTGGTAGTCCAACCACTTTTTGCACTTGTTTCAGTGGTTATGTTTAATCATTTATTGAACCACTAGCCAGAAGAATAACACGCAATGAAAGACGAATAACTATTCTTCGATGGATTGGAATCAGCTTCCTTTTACTTATACTATCCATCGTGTTTGTAGCTCTGACAGAAAACATTAGGATCCATGTTGCAAAATCTCATGACTTGCTCCACCAACCCCATTCCCTCTCAGCATTTTCTGCTTAATTCCTCAGTTTTTCTTGATCGCAGTAGCCGAGTTGTTTATCGTAGTAGCCTTACAGGAATATTTCTATGATCAATTCCCTGATGGCAAGAGCAACTTAGGTATGGCCTTCAATCTCAGTGTTCTGGGATTCAGCGGTTTTTTGGCCAGTTTTCTGGTCGTCGTATTTTAGGTAGTGACTAAAAGAGGAGGGCATCGAGGCCAGATTAGAAGCAATTTAAATAGATCTAAAATAGATTGTTTTTATTGGTTATTGGCGGTAATTGAAACTGCTCATCTATGTTGCTAAATCAGTCCATAAGGTATATCTATGCTGGTAATATGTTTGCCCGTAGAAGTCCTCTTCTTCTTTCATAACTTCATTGCATGAATTTTGAGAATATTGATTTAATATTTGGTTTAACTAATCTAAATTTCATTCGTAACCGACCATTTTCCCTTCTGTTTTCAGCCATGAGATTTGACATTAAGGTTATATTCGTTTTGTAACTGCAGGTGGGAATAAAAGAACGAATGAAGGAGTTGCAGCTCAAGAAACCATAAAAGAGCCGAGAATGAAGATCAACGAATCTCTAATGTAATTCCATCTCCAAAGAGGGGCGACTAGTACTACTGCAATTGCAAATCCTCATTGTTCCTTTAACACACCTGTCTGTGTTTTACGTCTTAAGGTCTTTCGTTCCGGTACAGATGCTATGAATCATGGCTGCTGAACTACCATTATTATTATTATTAAGTTTAGATTTTAACTGGTTTTTTATGTGAAAAGGCTTGAAATAATGTTGGCACTATAATAAGCTGACATTATTCACTGTGTGCTAATGCTGGTACTCATGACTCTGTTTCTCCGTCTCTGGCTTCAAAAATATTTATAGGAAAAACCAGACTTACTGTCTCGCTTTATTTCATCAACTGAGAAGATTCCAGAGAACGACTCTGACAGGTACCTGCGCGATATTGTTCTTAATTTCATTATAGCTGGGCGGGACACAGTTGCGGTTACCCTTGGTTGGTTCTTTCACTCGCTTTGCAAGAGCCCACATGTTGAAAAACGGATTCTTGAAGAAGTTCATGACCTGATCAAGGTTAATGAATGTGTGTCCATGGAAGAATCTTTAACTATGTTTTCTGAAAGCTTGACACATAGAGTATTGGATAGGATGCACTACCTTCATGCAGCTTTATCGGAGACCTTGCGCTTATACCCTGCCGTTCCTGTGGTAAGACACTTGTATGTTTTCGTTGGCGTTTAGGTAAACTTAATATTCTGTCGAATGTCTATTTTCCATCAGCAATTGTATGGTGCTAAGCTTGTTTCTCCTCAGCAAGATATCCCCTTTTCCAATTTTTCATTCTATTGAGCAGAGGATTGGATATAATGCATGCATATTTACGTTGTTTGTTTGTATTTGCCCAAATAATTTTCACTCATGACTGAGATAAGTTTGAATATGAATTTTGGACTATAAAATACCATTTTAGTTTAGTTCAGTTCTATGCTTGTATTGACTGGATGTAGACAAATCCAATCCAACATGCTTTTGTTGGCATCTTCCGTTTGTGCCAATTCAATATAAAAGGAAAAGTATGTAAATTCAATATAAAAATTTCACAACACAAGCTTACAAAGCTCAGTATTTTCCATGACCATCAATATACTGCAATAATATTAGTCAAGCTCTGTTTTTATTCATTTTGCTGTAACTGACTGAATAATATTTGCATCAATGTCTGGCCGAGGAGATCATAGAGTTGGAGCAATGTTGGCTTTTATACTTCTCTTTGCAATCCCCATCTGGGCAAGGTTCCCGCTTGCAACCATGCCCAGCAAAAGGTTGAGAAAACAAGTTTTTACAAGCGACTTTGATGGATTCTATGACGTTCTTCAAATAAATTCTTAATGATTTTTACTTCATAAATCTGAGATATTAACTTGCCTATTTTGGATGCCAGGTCTTTTTTTTTCTCAAAAATGTATATTTCATGAATTTATTGATTGGTTTGATATGTACCCCTAGACTTGCAGGCTGTGCAAACTGCAGGCTTGTATGAGGCTGGGTTTAGATGGCTCTATGTATGAATTTCAATATTTATCTTAACCAACACATGCACCTCTAAACCTGCTGCTGATACAAATCAAAGAAAGTTGAAAAGCTCTGGTTTTACATATTCTATATACGCAGAGTGAATTTTGTAGGTAAATGGATCCCAAGGAATATCAAGTAACACTTCGATGGATTTGATGGAGAATGAATCAACAAAAGCTCATCTAGATGTAAAGTTGATATATGCACCCTATTGTTCAGAAACTTTGGGTTGCATATTTCATGCATTTAAGAGCTTTGCAACTTACTCTCGGTAGGCTTTGAACTTATGTTAACTGACACAAACTCATTATATGCATGTGATTTACTGTTAATAATAATTATAAATGGAGATCAATATTGCAAAGCCTTGTAAGTTGGCATATCAGACTGGTGCTGGACCAGCTGGTTTAAGCATGGTGTTCAGTTCGCTGTCTACTTACAAGCGAGCAAGTCACATCTAGACACTAGACCCATTCTATATGTGCTTTGCAGAGACTAAGCATGGTATTCAGTTGGCTGTCTGCTTACAAGCGAGCAAGCCACATCTAGACACTAGACCCATTCTATGTGCTTTGCAGAAACTACGCAGCCGTTCTTGTTTCAGCCGTTCTTGTTTCTTCACTTACAAGCTAAAATGAAATCCTATTTCTTAAAATAGGATTATGTGTCATATTTTCTTTCAATACATTGGTTATTAGTTTATTCGATTATAAACATGTAGATGTCCTCAATACAAGAGGATATATGGTTTTCCAGATCATTAACATATTTTTTCTTCACTTACAAACTAAAATGAAATACTATAAGCCCCTATTTTCTTTAAAGCTATTTCTTCTACAACAATAGTTAACTAGCACAATATAATTGATACAATTAAAATAAATGATAAAGTAAAAATAGATTAATTATCAATATTATGTTTAGAGTTTAATATTATGTGTCAATGACTAAAAATATATTGTTTTTATAAACATTACTCAATCTATATTTAATTTTATTAAAAAAATAAACTTTAGCTCAAAATAAATATGTCTATCCTCATAAAACAGATTATAACCTTTAACATTTAATAAATTTTACGTTAAATTAGTTTTTAATTAATTTTTTAAACTTTTAATTTAATCCTAAAAATCTATTAATAATTTTTAAAGTATATAATTTTTAATTTTTTTTAATAAAAGTGAATTAGCAAATAGTGACTAAAACATCAACAATAAACTCTAAGACATTTCTCAACTTTAAGACATTTCAATGTTAACTAACTTATTGATGTTATTACTAATAAACTCTAAGACATTTCTCAACTTTAAGACACTTCAATACTAACTGACTAATTGATGTTATTACTAATAAGTTAAAGAATATTTTTAATATCAACTTAATTAACTAATCGATGTTATTACTAATAAGTTAAGAAATACTTTTAAGACACTTCAATACTAACTTAATTAACTAATCGATGTTATTACTAATAAGTTCAGAAATACTTTTAAGACACTTCAATACTAACTGACTAATTGATGTTATTACTAATAAGTTAAAGAATATTTTTAATATCAACTTAATTAACTAATCGATGTTATTACTAATAAGTTAAGAAATACTTTTAATTTGGGTATATATTAGACAAATACATTTTGAATATTTCCCATTCCCATCATCCCAGGTCATTTTTAATTATATTCACGTATAAAAGGCGCCTCGGTGTTGCAATCATGGCCTGCCATTTCTTCACATTTCTTCACAAATTAATATGCATTCCGAAAGGTTTGGACGTGGTATCGCAGCAATAAATCAACTAAGCAACTAAGTGCTGGATGCAGCTGGTAGTCCCTGCCGGGGTCTGCCACAACAACACAATACAAACTCTCTGTGCAACATTTCTAAGTTTTTTGTTTCGCTAAAAACCTGCCTTCGTCGAGCAAACTTGCTACGTTACCTGAAAGATCTTGCTGTCTACATGGCGTTGAAAGATCTTGCTCTGTGCATCACACAATCGCATAATTCACTTAATCGAATTTCAAAGGAAATACAATTTTCATATTAATTTAATGCCTTCATAGAAGGCTATCACAAAGGTATCTTATTCCAGAACAGAGAAAACAATCACACAATCTCATAATTCACTTGAATGAGTAATAAAACAACGCCTAGTGTGTTGGACAAGTTTAATTATTAAATACAAATTATATAATTTAATATTTCAAAATGAACATGGTTGTACTCTTCAAATGAAATAGAAAGAGTGATGAACTTTTATTTTTATATAAGTGTAATTATGGCGAATTAAATATATATTTTTTTATTTTGGAAATTTTATATAATATTTGTGATATATAGTTTTTTTGTTATTTTTTAATAAGTAGTTTTTATTTATGTAGACTGAATATTTTAAATCTTTATATTACAAATCTTAATAAATGTAGTTTAATAATCCAGTTATTCCATATATTGTTGTATCAATTTAATATGTTATAGAAGTTGAATGTTTGGGGTATTGATCGTTTCATAAACTTAATCTTTTAAGCACTCATGTTTCAGATCTAAACCAACTTTTCTCATTCACATAACAATCACACTTTCTAGGATAAAACAACTTCAGTGTGTAATTTGTGTAATTTGTTCTCTGGAGAATTTGGGAACTATTGATTCTGTCCTTGGAAGAGAGCGCAGAGAAACTACAGCTCTTTCCCGCGAGGTCTTTATTCAGAAACGTTGGAGACTGTGATGCAGAGAAGTTAAAAGAATTAGATATTATGTGTATGCTATAAGCTTAAATGAACAATCATATAAAAGAGTCTGGCATATTGTAGATAAAAATGCACAGAGACAGCGAAAGAAATCAATGCTGCCCTTTCTTTTTCAAGAGCTTTCAATAGACTTTTCGAATAAGTTACAAAATTAAAAAATCAATTCTGCATTATGAATATCAAATTAGAATGAACAACGAATTCATTAACTTTTATTTCAGAATGAACAACGAAACTTTTAACTATATCATGTATTTCAGAAAGTTTAGTGTCAATGAAAAGCTAATTAACTATATATTATAATAGTCATTTTTACAATGTAGAAATATAAAACATACTTTTTAATTGTTATATATATATATAATTTATTTGTGTAAAACAATAAATCTATGGCGAAAACATTTGAATGACAGGTGGGCTTGCATTTATGGCCAAAACATTTGAATGACATGTGGGCTTGGATGCAAGCCAAGTTCCCTGCATGAAAAACCACCTTTTAAACAATAAATATATGCCCAAGCAAGAAACATTTGGATGACATATGGGCTTGGATGCAAGCCACGTTCCCTGTTGCATGGAAAACCTGCTTAAACCGTGAAGGGCCACCTTTCAAAAGATTTGATAAAGCTACTATGAACCATATAAACCAGATAACCAAAACATTAGCGCGTCAATAAGAGTAAGTAATATGACATGCTAACAGAAACCTCCCGAAATGTTTGGGTGGGAATATTGCAGATAGGGAAGAAACCATGGATTTTACTTAGATTGATGCAACTCCTGAAAATTTATCCACCGCCTTTGAATCCATCCAGGCTAACAATGACAAGGATCAAGTCACGTTGTTGTTTTTCTTGGCGGACAAAGATCCTGTTTCAGATGCCTTAGCTGTTTTTCTTGGCGGACAAAGATCTTTTTTCAAGCCTTAGCTGGTATCCAGGTTCTCATTTCTAATTCCCTCAATCCCTTATGTAGTGAATTTATACAAAACTAGATATCGATAATGAAAATAACAGTAAAATTAGTTGTAAAGAAAGACCCAGAGCGTAATTTTTTGGACATTCAGAGATTGATATTTGAAATTATTGGAGATTGAAACCCTCAATTTTAAATTTATGAGTCTTTAGCTTCTGCAGTTGAGGATTTTGACTTAGTCGTTCCGAAAGGCCCCGTTGAGGATTTTGACTTAGTCGTTCCGAAAGGCCCCGCAGAGACAGACCTACCAATCTCTGCGACATAAAAGATTGCACATTTGCAAAAGGCATTCCAAGCCCTTCAAGACCAGAATTGAAAATTGCAGGCAAAGATCAAGTCGGTGCTGACCACTGAAGAAAGAAAGCTGGAGGAACAAATTCAGGTTGCAGACGAGTTGTATTTTCCTTGTTAATTCTGATACATGCTTTCATTCAAAACCATTAATAAAAAAATTCCTCTAAATACATGGCATTCAAAACCATTAGTAAACGTTAGTTCGGTGTCTATCCATAAACCCTTTTAGGCACTGTTTTGTATGATGGTGGCAGCGCTTTGGATACATTTAATAATAATACAATTTTACTGATATTTACCTGGTGTAGATTACCCGTCCACTATCTTGCGGGTAGTAGTTCCTCACTAAGAAAATGGTGGGATTAAGGAGGCGACAGACAACATTATGCAAAGGGGATCAGAAAGAAAATGGCAGAGAAGTTTATCAACATTCCAAATTCTGATAAAGTCAGTGTAAATATATATAAAAAACAATAAAGCGAGATAGAGATAGATGGAGTAGCAGCTACGCAAGTCTTATATTCATATCCTTTTTGAAGTAAAAGAAATTTACAGATATTTTCAACTTTTCTAGGTATCTTAGTCCTAGATGCTTATTTTTATGATATTTTTAAAATTACTAAAATTTAATTATTAATTTTAATATTTAATTATTAGGGAACAAAATCAATTGAACGCACTGAATCTATAATACATATCATTATAAAATGCCAAATTTATATATGTTGTTGTGATTATGCAAAAACAGATACAGATATATATACATTTCATTTTCACCGTTGGTACTTCCCAATCCAGAAATATTTAGACTCATAATCTTTTGCAAACAGAGACACTCGTCAGATCCCTTTTGACAGAAGTGAACACTAATATTTTAAAGTTTTCAGATAAACAATGACAATGAATAGAATGGGCATAGATTTAAGATTGTGAATAATATTGTGGTTGCAATGGATAAGATGCGCACCTGTGAATAATTTAAGTATGCGCACCCATGAATGATATGTTTGAGACTGCTTTGCAGCTTTGTTCAAACTTCAGAAGAAGCAGCTTTCTCCAGACTTCTGAAGGAGCCAAGCTAATGCCTCCTGTAGCAAAATGGGCCATATTCACCGGGCTTACGCTATATGCAAGTTCACAAAAGCGCATTCATATTCCAATTTCTATTACAGAAATCATTTATTTATCAGCGGAGAAGATCTTACTGTTTATGTCCGCAGGAAATACATGAACATCGTTAAACAACAAACTAAAGCTCTGAGTGGGCATCAGAAAACGAAGAAAATTCCTGTGTCTCGACGATGGGCTCAATAACTTCTTCAGAACCTAAAGAAGTTGGATTCGGAACGGAGCATGTGGTACGGATCTCTCCCTTGTTGCCCGTTAGAACGTCCAACTGCCCCGTTTTATGCATTCCAAGCACAAACGTTTTGAAGAACATGGTTTGGCTAGATGCAAAGCTGTCAACGATGTCTTCACTATCAGTGGAGTCTGTGTAGAGACTCTGGTCGGAGGTGAGGAGCCCTTTGTTCTTCTGCAGATTCACGTAGTATTTCTTGTCGAAAGCGTTTGGAGTCTGGACATCCAAGTTTGTGAAGTCGACGGTGTTATTGACAGTGGGGCATAATGAATAAATATCGTCTGCCAAACTATTTGCTAGATTTTGAGCCATAATTGCTTTTCCTGTGCTCTTGTTATATAATCGGTTATCGAAGGAGCTGCAGTGAGCACGACCAATTTTGTGTCCACCTGAAGCAGAAGCAGGGCATGACAAGAAACCAGTTAAATTACTTTAAATAGTTATTTTATCTTTCAAAACGTTATATTGGTAAATTTCGGAAATATTTCAAAATCTAATGAATAAAAACTAAATCAATGGTTGGATCTCATTAATATATCTCAAATTCCAAAATATTCAAACGAAATCTTCCATAGAAATAAGAATGCCACATTAGTAAAATGAGCATCAGACCTGAAAGAGCTACCATATCAGTCAAACTAAATCCTTTTGGGCCAAAAATGTTCATCAGCTGTGTCACATCAAAAGTTGGAGAAGGTAAATTGGCGAGAACTACGGATTGAGTAGCAAAGCCTAGGCTGTCTCTGCGTCCAAGCGGTACTGGGTATTTTGCGCCTCCTGCCTTCAAATTGGTGATTTTTGTTACTCTTTTTGAAAATTTTCATAACAAGCAACAGAACCACAAATCTTAATACCACAAAAGTAATGAGATTCCAGAAATATCTTAAAATTTGACTAGTTAAAAAAATTAAGACTATGTTTCTCTACACCATCATATTCGAAATTATTATAAAATTTAAAAATATTTCTAAAAAGTCTAAAATCAACCTAAAATACTCCAAAAATAAAATACTACCAACCTTAGCGACAGAATCTCGAGCGGCCAAAGCCGAAATATCCGCACACGTCACAACCCCTCTGCAACTGGCTTCTGCAACAGTTTTGATTTCATTTATCAGCTGCAAAGCCCGGGCTCTCAGCAATAGATTTGGAGGAGCCTGCTGCTCACTGGGGTTGATCGATATGTTTGAGACTGCTTTGCAGCTTTGTTCAGACTTTAGAAGATGCAACTTTCTCCAGACTTCTGAAGGAGCCAAGCTAATGCTTCTTGTAGCAAAATGGGAAAAATGCTAATGCCTCCTGCAGCAAAATGAAAAATGGGAAGGGAAAGACAAGTATGCAACTGCGATATACTATTTGAGAAGTATTTGAGAAATCTGAAAAAGGGCGAGCACGCTGCTATATAGCATTTAGAATTGAAGAGCAACGGAAGACAAGTGGCCAACTGAAGACAAGTGGCTACTACCATGCAAAATTTGTGTTGTGGAAGTTGGCAACCAAAGTTTGGATAAAATAACTTGCCGCTTCAACCAGCCTACTTAGGATAAGATCATATTGCAAACTTTGCCTCCACAGCCTACTTAGGATAAGATGGTATTGCGTCAATCTTTTTGCATCGGGCGACATGAAGGCTGTAATAAGACCTCAATTGTTTTCCGAACCAAAAACATTGCTTAAAAGTTTGTTCAATGAAATTGTGAGCATTAAACATAGGTTAAAATGCCAAAACACTCGAAAAAGATGCGGTCAAAGTATAAACTAATGCTCGATCAACGATCTATCGATCGCTAATAGTCCCAGGCAGGGACTAATAAGAGGCTGAATTACCGATGATGTGTTTCAAAAGTAAAAATAAATATATGATCCTCATAATACATTCAATTTTTATTCGTTATTAAATTATTTTAATGCTATATCGCTGGAGCAGCAGAGATATATAGTGGATAGATCGGGAAAGAGATATATAGCAGTACCATCGGATTATGACAACTCGCTACATGAGGAGTCACCATCTCTGCTCTCGTCACAACGACTGCTAAACAAGCTCTAATAAGGAAATATGCCAATACAGCTCCCTAATTAGTACTAAAATAGGATAAAGATAGACAAAAAAAATAGAGAGGCGGTGATTAGCATACTGTTGGAATTTTAAGGTGATTTCAAACTCAAAAGACCAGAGAACAACGCTCGGATAGCATGGTGGAATTTTCTGCTGAATTCCTTAACAAACAGACAACACAAAAATGCTCTGTTTCTGCATAGAAAACTGATAATTTTGTTTTCTAGACTTGGTGTTGCAGCAACAGGATTCGATGTTGCAACAACAGGAAATAACACTCTGTTTCTGTTAACACAGAAAAAACAGAAAACTGCTTGCTGGAAACGGTGTTGCAGCAACACAGTTTGGTGTTGCAGCAACGCTACTCGTGGTGTTGCAGCAACGCGAGTTTTGACGTCAAGCCACTCGGTGTAACGGCAACACGATTTTGACGCTAAGTCACTTTAAGAAGTTGGGCGTCAAAATCACTTATGAACTTACAGTGAGACAATTGACGCTTGGTGTAACAGCAACTAAAACAAGGGGCGTCAAATCACTAATAGACTTACAGAGTGAAATCAAAGTGTTTTTGACACTTGGTGTAACAGCAACTGAAAATCAGTAAAACAGTAAACTGATAAACTGTAAACTTGTATTCATGAACAATAAGCAAGCTGATACAAAAACTTAGTTGTTACAAAAGAAACACTTCAAGTCCAGAAATCGATTTTCTATCTCAGAAAATCGTAGGTTCAACACTGCTGTGCATTTACAGAAGAGACTCACTAAGTTCTTCTAACCTTCACTCTTTTCTCTCAGAGTACAAAAACAGAACTGTTGTTCAGAAATTTTACACTCACACAGAAAACAGAACTGCTGTTCTTTTCTGCGTACAGTGCCTCTCTTGCATTTGCTGGGTGAATAAACAGAACTGTTGTGCGTTTACATTTATAGGAAAAATAAATATCTGATTAAACAATAAACAAAGTAAAATATCTACTGATCCTTATCTTTATATTTATTGCAGAAGAGGCGGTGATGACTTTTCAGCAAAAATAAGACGGCTGTCTGCAGGGGATTTAATTTCTGAATTTAATGCTCAAAAATATCAGAAGACTTTGCGGCACCGAACAATCTGAAATGACTGCTGTAGATCAAATCTTTGTTCAGTATTTATGTTATGCAGTTGGAATTAAATTCCAACACTCCCCCTTAATTTCAACTGCTGCATACCCAGGCATTTTCTAAAATGATCAAAACCTTTCTTTGGCAATGGTTTTGTCAAGATATCAGCAAGCTGATCCTCTGTTCTGCAGTGCTGCAAAACAACTTCAACATTGTTAACTAATTCACGTATGAAGTGAAATTTGGTATCTATGTGCTTTGTTCTTTTATGAAAAACAGAGTTTTTAGACAAAGCTATTGCTGAGCTATTATCACAGTCAATGGTTGTGCCATTTTCTTGTTCATGACACAAATCTCTGAGAACTCTTCTCAGCCACACTGCTTGGCATGCTGTTGCTGTAGCTGCCACATACTCTGCCTCTGCTATTGATAAAGCCACAACTGGTTGCTTCTTAGAAGCCCATGAGATGGCTCCCGATCCCATATGAAACACATATCCTGATGTGCTTTTCCTATCATCAACACTTCCAGCCCAATCACTGTCCGTGTAACCTATCAACATGAAACTTTCAGAAGAGGAGTATAAAATACCAAACCCCTTCGTTTCATTCACATACCTTAGAATCCTCTTGGCTGCCTGCCAATGAGTCTCTTTCGGTCTTTCCATAAATCTGGAGATTAAACTTACAGCGTGCATAATGTCTGGCCTAGTTGCAGTCAAGTACATGAGGCTGCCAACTATGCTCTTGTACAATTTTGGATCA
>APFE030153979.1:501-42570 GCA_000404065.3 Pinus taeda | reverse complement strand
CTTGGTTCTGATTGCAACTCCTTCCGCTTGTGCTTGCAGGATAATATCTGCCTCTATTTTGGCTTCTTCCACGACCTTTGTTATTTACTCTGCCTCGACCTTTTCTTTGGCTGAAAGACATCTGAGTCTTGAATGCTTTCTCAAAAGAGGAATCTGTTCCTCTACTCAGTCTGTGTTCATGAGACATAAGAGAAGCACTCAGTTCATCTACCGTGAACTGTGAGAGATCTTTTGTTTCTTCTATTGCTACCACAACAGCTTCAAACCTCGAGGGTAAACTTCTCAAGATCTTCTCTACGATCCTTCTTTCTTCAAGAATTTCACCATGAGACCTTATCTGGGTTATCAGCCCAATAACCTGAGTGAAGAATGAATCTATTGTATCAGATTCCTTCATGCTGAGTGTTTCAAAGTCTCTTCTCAACATCTGCAACTTTGCAGTCTTCACCTTCTCCATGCCTTGATAGGCAGTTTTGAGAATATCCCATGCATCTTTAGATTTTGTTGCTGCTGCAATCCGTGGAAAGATACTTTTATGTACTGATTGGAAGAGTAAAAAGAGGGCTTTGGCATCCTTCTTCTTGTCACTCTTCAACTGGTCTCTTTCTGCTACTGTCAAAAAAGCCAATGCTGTTGCATCTGCAGGTTCAGCATAGCCAGTTTCAACCAGCTCCCATATTCCTTGAGAAGCAAACAATGCTTTCATTTTTATGGACCAATCACTGTGATTTTTCCCATTAAACTGTGGCAGTTGGGAATTTGTCAAACATGTTCCAGCATCTGCCATCTTAAAAGAAAAGATGCTGACTGTAAAATTAAAAACAAGCAAAAACTTTCTCTGCTGGAAAAATCTACTCTCTGAACTTCTTACAGCTCCTACAGTGAAAAACAAGCTCTGTTTTTGACTCATTGAGTGCCTAGACTAGCTTTGATACCATGTTGGAATTTTAAGGTGATTTCAAACACAAAAGACCAGAGAACAACGCTCGGATAGCATGGTGGAATTTCTGCTGAATTCCTTAACAAACAGACAACACAAAAATGCTCTGTTTCTGAACAGAAAACTGATAATTTTGTTTTCTGGATTTGGTGTTGTAGCAACAGGATTCGGTGTTGCAGCAACAGGAAATAACACTATGTTTCTGTTAACACAGAAAAAACATAAAACTGCTTGCTGGAAACGGTGTTGCAGCAACACAGTTTGGTGTTGCAGCAACGCTGCTCGTGGTGTTGCAGCAACGCGAGTTTTGACGTCAAGCCACTCGGTGTAACGACAACACGATTTTGACGCTAAGTCACTTTAAGAAGTTGGGCGTCAAAATCACTTATGAACTTACAGTGAGACAATTGACGCTTGGTGTAACAACAACTAAAACAAGGGGCGTCAAATCACTAATAGACTTACAGAGTGAAATCAAAGTGTTTTTGACACTTGGTGTAACAGCAACTGAAAATTAGTAAAATAGTAAACTGATAAACTGTAAACTTGTATTCATGAACAATAAGCAAGCTGATACAAAAACTTAGCTGTTACAAAAGAAACACTTCAGGTCCAGAAATCGATTTTCTATCTCAGAAAATCGCAGGTTCAGCACTGTTGTGCATTTACAGAAGAGACTCACTAAGTTCTTCTAACCTTCACTCTTTTCTCTCAGAGTACAAAAACAGAACTGCTATTCAGAAATTTTACACTCACACAGAAAACAGAACTACTGTTCTTTTCTGCGTACACTGCCTCTCTTGCACTTGCTGGGTGAATAAACAGAACTGCTGTGCGTTTACATTTATAGGAAAAATAAATATCTGATTAAACAATAAACAAAGTAAAATATCTGCTGATCTTTATCTTTATATTTATTGCAGAAGAGGCGGTGATGACTTTTCAGCAAAAATAAGACGGCTGTCTGTAGGGGATTTAATTTCTGAATTTAATGCTCAAAAATATCAGAAGACTTTGCGGCACCGAACAATCTGAAATGACTGTTGTAGATCAAATCTTTGTTCAGTATTTATGTTATGCAGTTGGAATTAAATTCCAACACATACCTCATTGCTGGACAACTCTGCTCCTGAAGCGGAGGAATGGCCTCTAGTGAGAGAGATTTGGGACTCTACTGCTGAAATGGAGGAATGTCCTCTAATACCCAACTAAAATGATTAGTGTGTAGAAGATAGATTATATTATTATCATCAATAAAATCTTCTTGTTTACCTATTTTATATATATATGTATATATATATAATATAGCACAACAGTAAAAATCAAGACGGTAACAATTTTTAGACATACATAATCTTTTTAAACGTGGATACCAAATTCTCCACCTAATAATTATACATTATCATCACGACTAACTAATCATACATAAATTATTATAATAATAACAAAACAAAATAATACTAAAATAATCCAGTAGTTATACAAAGATGTTTGTTTAAAGAAACAAGTTTTCTTTTAAATAAAATGTTGAGCGTTTTATTTATATGCTGGCTGCATGACTATTAATAGAGTTGTACCGTAAAAGCTTTATATATTTAATTTATTATATATATTATTTTTGTTTGCCACTTTGGTTTCTGATTTTAGGTTTTATTTTGGGGAAACTTATTCTAAACCAGTTGTGCTAGGTGATTAATCATATATATTGTATTATTAATAACAAAAATAAATTATATTAATAAAAATGAAATTATCCTATATTTTTAAAAAATAAGTAATATATAAAAAAATATTTAAAATAAATTTTAGTGAAGTTGACAATCACTTAGACTCAACTTAGATATATAATAAAAAAAAGGAAATGATGTATAAAACTTTGTAATATATTTTAATTAATTAAAATTATCAATAAGCAATAATAGTAAAATTGAAATAATGAGAGAGGTTGAAAGTCAATTATTCTTGAGGAATATTGTTTCTGTAGGCATGGCGAGCTAGGGTTTCTGCAACTTCTGCAATGACAGAACGCTTCAGACATCTGCACACCTGCAAGCACCATCAGCAATACGTCCATACGATTCCAAAAGAGCAGTCTCGTTCTTCATGATCCCCCCTTAGGGGGAGGACGTGGTGCCTCCCCCAAATGAAAATGAAGGGCGACGGAAGAGCAAGGAAAACGATAAACCAGAGGACCAACAAGAGGCCAACACGGATCTGAACTCAGGCAAAAATGGATGACAAAGAACAACCCAAAGTTACCTTGACCACTTGCAAGCCAGTAGCAACTGAACGTCTGCAGGTAGAACTTCCAATTCACCGAATCAATGCTCAGAATCAGTACATGAGGGACCATGCATTGATAGGCAAATTCATAGGACTTTAGCTGACTGAAAAAGCACTGCGTGGCTGGATAGCAGCTAAATGGAATCCAAAATGACACATAACTCTGCAGCTGGGGCCAAAAGGGTTCTTTACATCCATTTTTAATTATTTTGAGGACTGGAACATGGTTTTAGATGGAGGGCCATATTTTTTTAATGCAGCCGGATTATATCTTAGAGGATGGGTAGAGCACTTCAACCCTGATAAAGAGGACCTCAACTGGGCTCAAGTCTGGATAAGATTGTACACTCTTCCCATGGAATATTGGGAAGAAGCCTCCTTACAAGAAATAGGAAATGTCCTGGGTGAATTTATCAAAGTTGCAAAGGATACAAAACTCAAAAGATACACCTCTTACACATGAATCTGTGTCTACATGCATCTCAACAAGGCTCTTCCGGATGCGGTAAGTTTATTCCATGATGATGTTGAATGGGTTTAGTTGATTGACTATGAACATGTGCTGTTTAGATGCAAAAGATGTCATGCCCTAGGACACCTATATAGGGACTATCCTTTAACTCAAAAACCCTCATCCCCTTCTGCACCAAAGAAGCCTGAGACTGATGGCTTCACCAAAGTGACCAACCGTAGGAAAAACCGCAAGAAAATAGCTTCACATCCCACGATGCCTCATGCCAGCTCCTCCAAGCCTTGCATGAGCAACAACTTTGAAGCATTAGCCCGACAAAAGGATATCAACTCTGAAAATCCAGTCCCCACAGAGAAGGAGGTATCGAAGGACAAGATTTCTACTCATTCAGACGCCAAGTCATTCCAAGAAGATAATCTACCCATAGATCCTTTATCCTTAGCTAAGCGCAATGTCCTAGCATGGAATATTCAAGGAATGGAGGTAGACAACCTACAATCTGACCCCAAAAAAACTACATAATCTACTGAAGAATTAAATGAATCTCAGCAAATGGAAGAGGAACCAGAAAGTATAGATATTTGGAATCTAGACATTTTAGGTCTAGAACAGGCATGTAAAACAAAAAACTACGATAAAATTCCAGATATACAACTAGATAATCTAGAGGTGATTCTCTCAAGGGCACAAAGGCAAAAATCTTTAGGTATTCAGACAGGCAGTCCTTGGGATGGGAGACACATTACCAAAGGCAACAAAAAACGTGGAAGGAAAATAGACGTCCAACGAACGATCTGAATAGGAGAAATGTAAATAGAGTCAGGAAGGTACTCTAAGCTAACAAAGTACTACAACTCCCTCCACAACTTCTCCCAATGAAGTTAATATCATGGAATATTAGATTGCTCAATGGCCCAGGGAAAGGTAGATTACTCAAAAAATTGATAATGCAAGAAAGACCAAATATCCTATTGTTGCAAGAAACCAAATGCAACTCAATAGCTATAGAAAAAGTTGCAGCAAAAGCATGGCCAGGAAGTCCCTCTATTGTAGTGGATGCTGATGGAGCATCTGGAGGCTAGCAATCATATGGGACGCTAGTACCATTATGCTCAATAACTTCCACGCTAATAAGAATTTCATACAAGAAAACTTTCACATCACAGGGACCAATATACACGGGCTTCTTACTAATGTGTATTTCCCCTAGGATGCAATGCACAAGATAGAAATCCTCAACACCCTCTCAGCAATCAACTCTGATAGGATGTACCCACTACGGATCACTAGAGGTGATTTCAACATGATCTCCAGGCTGGAAGAAAAAAGGGGAGGTAGGAACAGAGGAATTAAGGAAGGGAACAACCTAAAAGATTTCATTCAAAACAATTGACTTATAGACATGCCCTTCAATAATGGAATTTTTACCTGGAACAACAAAAGAACAGGGATGCATCAGATAGCCTCTCGTCTAGAAAGATTCTTACTATTAGACAACGCAATTCATATAGGCGGAGATTTTGCTGCTTCCATCTTACCAATATCATAGTCAGATCACTGGCCAATCTCCCTTCATTGGTCTCGTCTTGGTAAGACAACCCGTAGACCATTTCGCTTTGAGGCTTTCTGGATGTCTCATCTGGATTTCATGAACCTGATAAGCACAGAATGGAATAATTTCTCTCCTCCGAATGGTATAAAAATGATTCAATTTCAGCAGAAGCTTAAGCATCTCAAGAGCAAGATCAAACAATGGAATCATACCTCTTTTGGCAATATATTCAAGGCTCAGAGTGACCTCGATAAGGATATGAAATAGCTGCATCAGAGGATCATACTCGAAGGCCGATGATAGGACTTGTCAGAACAAGAAAAACTATTGGAATCACAAATCTCAGAGAGGGCAAAACAGGAAGAAACGCTATGGAGGCAAAAATCGAGAATAAGATGGCTCAAGGATGGAGAAAAAAACACAATTTTTTTTCATAGTACCACCATCTAGTGCAGAATGCATAATAACATTACTCACATTCAGAATGAATAGGGAATTAAGGTGTAAACTCATGAAGAAATTGAAAGTGAACTTCTAAATTATTTCAAGCAAGCGCATCAGGAGCCCCACATAGACAGATCGCAGGCCATAGAAAAATTTACAAGGAACATTCCTAAAGTTATTATAGAGGAGAATAACCAACTCCTTATGAGGCCTTTAGACTTACAAGAGGTGGAAGTGGCAATTAATCAATTGAAAGATGGGAAGGTTCCTGGACCGGACGGATTCACATCAAATTTTTTCCACATTTTCTGGGAGCTGATCAAAATGGAAGTTTGGTAGGTTGTTGAGGAATTGAGAACCTTGAGATGGATGCTTCTAGGAATGAATGCTACATTCATAGCCCTTATACCCAAGGAAGCTCAACCCAACACTCCTGACAAATTCAGGCCTATTTCCCTGTGCAACATAATCTACAAGATTGTCTCCAAAATAATCGCCTCTAGACTCAAACTGTTGCTCCCTCTAATTATCTCGACTCAACAATCTGGGTATGTCGAAGGTAGGAAAATTACGGATGACATCATCTTAACTCATGAAATTATCCACTCTTTGAAGCAATCCAAAAAGCCAGGTATGCTCCTTAAGATAGATCTTTCAAAGGCATTTGATAGCTTAAGCTAGCTGTACATGAAAAAAATTCTTATTGCTTTTGGTTTTGTGCCTCCCTGGGTTAGGTGGATCATGATCCTTATCTCCTCCTTCTTTTCGATTATGATAAATGGTATCCCCTCCTCCCCCTTTCATCCTTCTCAGGGAATCAGATGGGGTGACCCTCTATCTCCCTTCCTTTTTGTTATTATGGCAGAGGGATTGGGCCAAAGCATTAAAATAGCTCAGCATTCACAACTTCTAAGAGGTTTGTCTTCTCATAACTCTTCCACTTTTGCCCACCAGAAATTTGTAGATGACAACATACTTTTTGGTCATCCTTCAGTCCGGGAAGATCATCAGCTCAACATGTTACTGACATATTTCTCGGACGCCTCAGGAGCCAATATCAACAAAGTAAAATCCCAAACCTTATTTTTTCACACTCCTGTAATTACCCAAGAAACTATAGCTTGCATTCTTGGTTTCTCTATTGCTGTCCTCCCTTATAAATATTTAGGAGCTCCCATGATTGCATCGGCCTTGAAGCACTCTTCTTGGAAGATCCTATTAGAAAAGATGGAAGCCTGCCTCTCCTCATGGACTCATAAGGTCTTCAATATGGTGAGTAGGTTAGTCCTTATGAAAGCTCTTCTCCAGTCCATGCCACTCTATCTCTTCTCGATCCTAGCAGCTCCTAAATGGGTTCTTAAAAAAATCAAGCATCTCCAATGATCTTTCTTATGGGGAAATTTATGTTAAAGCCGCAAATGGGCCCTTGTCAAATGGGGCACACTTTTCCTTCCAAAGTGCGCTGGGGGAACTGGGCTCAGGGATCCCTATCACAGCAACGTGGTCATGGGGGCTTGAATATGGTGGAAATGGCTTACTGTGCCATCCTCCCCATGGGCCACTCTATGGACAACAAAATATGCCAGCAATCACCCAACATAAGATCTAATACGATTGTCAGAAGTTAGCATGGGCTCCCTAATCTAGAATTCGGCCAAGCAACATAGAAGCCTCATTCAACAGCACAGTTTTTGGGAAGTTAAGGATGGCAACACAACAAGGTTTGAGGAAGATTCTTGGCAGCAGCAGCCCAAGCTAAAGGATCTAATCTCTCATATGCAAATCCAGGAGCAGGATATATAGGCCTATGAAAAAGTCAAAACATTCTAGAATCCTTCTTCAATACAAGGTTATAGGTAATGGATTAAGGTGGATCAAATCTTAAGACATGGAACAGAACAAGTTCAACAAACTCTTGATACATAATTAATGAAGAGGAAAATACAGAACTCAGATGACAAGGATATACTTAGATGGGGTTATGAAGAAAAAGGCACCTTCTCCACTAGGGAAGCTTATAATTTAATAATCAAGGATCATATAGTTAAAAGCCCACTCTGGAGCAAAGTCTGGGACCCTAACAATTGGCTGAAAGTCTCCACCTTTCTCTGGCTCTTATGTCAAAACAAGATCCTCACATGGGACAATCTCAGTTAGAGGAACTATCACGGGCCCTTAGTATGCCCGAACTGCAGACAAGAAGAGGAATCCATAAAGCATCTTATGCACTCCTGTCCTATTGCGCGCAAGCTCTAGGAAAAAGTCAGTTTTCAGTGTCAAAAGGAAGGCATAATACACAGAGACATCATAGCTACTGTTCGCAACTAGGATCAGAATCCTTATCAAAGCAAGATATTAAACTTCTTATGGAAGCTCATTCCGGGCTTCCTCATGTGGACCATTTGGAAGGAGAGAAATCGAAGGATCTTCAAGGATCTTTCTGCACCCCTGGAGAATCTCTGGATAACTATCTGCCAAAATGTCAAGGAAACCTTACTACTCCATACCTGGTATCAGGAGGATTTTCCCTCTATTCCCCCAAAACAAAACATTTGGGCCAATTGGGACCTTCATTGGAATCAAGAACCTATTTCCAAAGGAACAACCTCTTCATCGAGTCGTTCTCCTGAAAAGTGGATCCCTCCTCCCAAGAATATGTTCCAGCTAAACTTTTCCTTGAAAGGTAACCTAGGTAACTCAGGCTTTGGAGGAAATTTCAGAGACCACAAGGGCGTCCCTCTTCTTACCTTTCTAGGATCAAGAGGTTGGGATACCAATAATTCGGTGGAACTGGAAGGTCTCTGGCAGGGTCTTACTCTAGCTCAAAATAAGGGATTCTTTTCACTTATTATACAAGGTGACTCTGAGATTATCATAAATATGGTCACCAAAATTATGCAAGGAACTCCCTCAAGCAATGTAAGCAACAGCTGGAGAATGGCGAAGCGACTTGAACTCATTGAAATCTGGTTCTCTTCTCACAGGGTGATCACTCTCAAGCACATCCGCAGGGAAGGAAACAAAGTGGCTAATCTACTAGCTAATATTGGAGTTGAAAGTGGATTGGATCTTCATACTCGATCATTATCCAGAATGGCCTCTAAATATCAACTCATGGATTATCAAAATTTGGTGAAGAATGAAATGAATTAGGGAGAAGAAGAGCACCCGGATGTGGGTGATTTAAGAACTCATCAATAATGCAATGAATGGTGGTGCTCGGCCCTGCCAGCTATTGGCCAGCGCTAATATCCAAGTCTATACCTGGTTCACAATGGCTCACATAAGGTGCGAGCAAGTCCATCCGCAGGTAGTTATTAATGCACACACCGGCCAAGACAAAGAAGATGTTAGTTTCATCATGGAGTATTCGGCCCTCAAGCCCATTATATGCTACCCGTCCTGTAACCTCTGCCTGCCAAATGCAGGATTCCTATGCAGTAGTTCGGTCTCAAGTGCTTGCTACTGGCTCCTGGTTGCTCTTAATTCTGAATTTGGGTCATCTATCTCCCATTCCCTGTCCTGCTCTCTAAGCCCTCCTCAAATTCCTTCTATGCAGTCTGGGCTCTTCCCTAAAGTTTCCTGTGCCACTCTATTTTTCTCTAGTTGCTTAGCCATGGTTCATCATCACCTGAGAAGTCGTCATGGGGGGAGCCGAGGTGGTTACGCGCAGCCTCAAACTGCTCAATCTGTGGATCAGCCTCTACCCCCTGTCTCTCCACCTTCATCCCAAGTGAATTCTCCTCCTCCAATCCCTACTCACAAACCTTTCCCGCATAATGCTTTCCGAACAACTCTTTTTAAATTTTAGAGTCACCTGAATAGGCCCATCATAACGGCTAATATCACCATTATTTTCTTTGAGGAAGAAGCTGAGTTTCAAGATCTTGCGAGTACTATGGCAGAGCATCCTAAGGGCGGTCTCAGAACTGCGCGTAGCCTTGGCTCTGGGCAGACTTTGGCAGATGAAGGTGAGGCGGAAAGGCGCAGCGATATGCATGGTGAGGGTGTCAATCCAAACGCTTCTCAACCGCAAGGTGGTAGCTCACATGTAGCCATTGTCTTGATGGCCATTGCTGGCAACTCTAGTGGCACCCATCCTGCATTGATTCCTCCTGATGGCAGCGGAGAGGGTGATGTGGATCATGATGGATATTTCTGGTATGGCATTCCATGCCATGTAGTTGAGGAGTCACCAAACCAGGACATCCCCAAGTGATGCCACTTGGTCTCCTTCGTGTCAACTCAAAGTTTTCTCTTTGTTCAAGTTCGGTCTCTTCTGGTTATGTTGTTTTGGCTCTTTTTCAGCGGCTTGACAATCTGGTTCTATGTTTTTGTGGCTCGAAAGTATATTGTTCTGGATCTGTTCCTACGTTTCGACAGTCTGGTTCTATGTTTTCTTGGCTCGGAAGTATGTGCTTTTCAAGCTAACATGTACAATCTCGCTATCTATAGATATTTGTTTCCACTGTTTCAAAGGGATTATCCCAAATCTGCACTATGGCTTGCTAGTAGTTCTCAGGTTTCTATGTATGGTTTTTGCTTCACTATAATTGTTTTTTCCCAATTATGGGACAGTTCTACTTTCCTGAAAGCATTCTTATGCTCTCGTCTAAGGCTTCTGCCTCCTTGTATTAGTCTTTACACAGAAAAAAAGAAGAAGAAGAAGAAGAAAATTATTCTTTAATAATTTTGTTATGCATTGAATAGTTTATTAATTATCCATCTTCATTGCCGATCTATCAAGCTGGATAAATCTATTGTTAAGATGGATTTATAGCGGTTCTCTCTCTCACGCATGCGTATTTCTTTATTTTAAATTGTATTTTCAATATTTTATATTTCATCATGTAATTGTATGAATTTTTTTAAAACTCAATAACTTACATATTTCCGTCTTATTAAGAACTAGCTAAATTATTTTTCTTTTAGTTTCTTCTTCCTAGGGTTAACAATAACATACACCAACAGATACATACTTTATCTTCATATTTTTGTTCATATATTTATATATATGAATATTTAATATTTTATTATGTTTTATATTGAAATATAAATAGAAGAATTCTTCTAACTTTTAATTATTTTATTTCTATAAAGTTAATATCAAATGTTGGAATCATAATTGCCTTTAGATCAAAACCCGTAGGTGTTGGTAAACAGACACATCACGAGAGTTAAAGGATCCATGTGAGGTGGTTAAACATATGTCATAAAACACACATGGAGCATTGGTTTATCCAATATCCAAAAATCTCCCTCGAGCATGAGTCAGGTGTGATTTGAACTCAAGACCTTTGGATCTAATCATGGAAGATTCACTGACAAAGAAATATCTTATCATGTGCATTCATGTTCAAGGATAAAAAATGAGGAAAAAATGAAATAATATATTGAGCATATAATAAGGGGGTAAAGGGTTTTTATATGTTGTATAGAAATATGTGTATTATAAAATATTGTTTATACAATACATTGTCGCATGGAGACAAAAACAAGTGAGATGGAGAAATCGAGGTTTGGGAGTATTGTGCGAGTATCAAGAGTGGGAGGGAAAGAAAACACTATGGTAATATTAGGTCTATAACAACTAAATATTCAAACCTATGTCCCTAGTATTGATATGCAATTCATGGTAATGTTTAAGTAAAAGTGACATTCTCCTTTATATTTTATTTTAAACATTTCAATTAAATTTTTAACATTAACATGAAATGACTCAGGATATTCGAGAGTGTTCTGGCCTTTTCACATTTCATATGGAGAACGTAGATTTTTAGCTCTCACTTAAAATCCAACAGACTTATCAGTTTTTCAAGATTTCAAGATTGGGGGGATTGCAATATTTCCATTGGATTTTGTCATGTACTAGGGCATGGAACTTGTATTCAATCAAGAGAGCCAAGCCCTCTATGTATGTTGATATTAGTGCCATTGGTTTTCAGACACCTCTATCATGACCCTACTAAAAATGTACTTATCACTCAAACTGGATCTTGACTTGACATGCTATGTTTTTTATGTCTTATGTTAATGCTTGGAGGGTGATATTGATGAAAAATATCCTGAGATAGCCATTGGTTTGGATGATATGTAGGTATTTGTTGTAGCATGATTTTATTGGATGCAAGAGGTCATCCAAAGCCTATTTTTTGATGTATTTTTTGTTCAGAGATGGATTACACTTGATGTTATTTTGATTATGTGCATCCTTACACGCTATATAAATGAGGACTCATAATTTGTGGACCCATGGTTGATAAAGATTATAACTTCTAAATGAATTATGTTATATGGTTTAATCCATGTTTTTATGTTTTTTTATCATAAATTCATCATTCTCCATGTTTTTTGACATATAAGAATCAAAATATATATTATATAAAATTCACTCTGAAAAGCGCTCCCAACCTCGGAGCTTTTGAAAATTTTGCCCCATTCTCTTGCTTCCACTCTCACTCTCGCATCCCACTTCTGCTCCCGCTCCCAAGAAACCTTGCTCTACAACATACATGTAGCACATTAATAATACCCCTAAGATCTATGTCTAATATGTGTGTGTTAATATTCTTTACCTGTTGCTCCACTATTTATGCTCCTAATGATGGGGTAGTCGAGGAGAAAACAAATACGACACCTTCACCCTTTCCTTACATCAATTATGAACAAGTTGAATGAAAGTGAAGGAGACAATGACACCGACTATTACCTGGTAGAGGGCATGCGTGCCATAGGAGACAGTGAAATAAACTATTGTTTGGAAGAGGGTGCATGCATGATAAAGGCACACATGTCACACCTTTAGTTAATTCTAGTTTAGATGTTATTTCAAATTTAGCAATTTCAGTTATGGATAGAGATTTTCTATTATTAAAGTTTTCCTTTCATTATTTTCAGCATGCATGATCTATTTTTACTAAGAGGGTGTAGATCCTTAGTCAATTAAAATACTTATGCATGAAAAAACTACATCTTCGCTAGAGGACACAAATCTCAGGGAAGGGATGCATGCTTGCATGCTCTAGTTCATGATGGAGACACACTTACTTGGCACTCTTACCATGCAACCATGGTGCACTAGGTGATCAGGTTAGGGCTATGATTTGATAAATTCCAACCAAATGGGCTTTTGCATGTGTCCATATTCATTGTACTTTCTCTCCTCTTCTTATTCTATAAGAGAAATGAAAGGTGTGCAATTGTGTTGGTTATTGATGTTTTTTTTTGAACTAAGTAGTGTATACTTTTCAATATTCTGTAGAAGATAGATGTAATTGAGAGTTCAAATCTATGTGTTTTCCATTTAAATTTTCCACAGTATGTATTTGTAAATCAACCAACTTATATCTTCGTCTTTTTAATTGAAACACACAAACTTTTAGATACTTAGTATTTAGGTTATTCTTTCTATTTGGACAATTTTGTTACCATTGTTACAAAGGGGTATAAAAATTAAAAAAATGCTATGAAAAATAGATACCTACAATATCTAGTGAAAGTAGGCGCTTTTTAAATTTGCAAGGTGTCTTGGGTTTGTTGCTAGCGGGTTTAATAAAGTGATTTTTAGAGGTATTTTCCAATATGTAGTCCAGTTAAGAGTATAATTTAGCATTTCATGAACACAGTGTTGTCTTAGAGTTTCATTGAGTAAAGTCCCCGTGGCTCTAATACCACTTGTTCGAATCATAATTGTCATTACACCAAAACCTGCAAGTGTTAGTAATGCATGGCGAGATTTAACATATCAATGACAGATGGTTAAGCACATGTCATAAAACACATGAGGAGTGTTGGTTTATCTAATGATTAACATTAAATACATCTAAATATTTTATTTTTAACTCCAATAGTGTGAAAAACAAAATATGAGTTAAAAAAACAAAATAAAAGAGAATAACGTGCATACGAAATAAAAAATAAATATGAGAATGAGGCCTGCAACAATTTATATTTTTTGGATTATAATTTCATGAAACAAAATACATTTTACTAAAAGACAGGCTGCAGCTCCATTCACCAATCCTTAAAAAAAAATCTATTGAGCTTTACCACAACTCCTTTTTTACATACAGGGAAGCTATTTTAGGCACAGAAGGATAAAATGAATCGCACATAAAAAGAATTATGACTTAACTTATATTAAAATACACATTTCACCTTTTATATAGAGCTAAAAATCTATATAATAAAACATAGTTACCAAATTTGAATTCGGATTCGAATTCGAATTCGATACGAACGGAAAAATTCGACTCTATAAATTCAATACGGTAAAAAATCGACACTATACATCTTAACATATACTCTTACACACACACACACACCATATATATATATATATATATATTAAAATAATTCATATTCAAAATTTTAATGAAAATATAAAAGTTGTATAAGTTGATTTTTTTCCAAAATAGAAGTTACTGTTTTTTATGTTTTATATAAGAGTTATTGATTTGCAACCAATTTGTTATTTTATAATTTCTTGTAAGGTAAGAATTATCTTTTTTCTTAATTGCAATTTGTCATTTCATAAAATTTTCTAATTTAGAAATTACTATTTTTTTATTTTTTTCTATAAAAATTATATTTTATTTTTTACTTTTTTTCCAATAAGATTATCAATTTGGTAAGATAGAAATTATCGATTTTCTTTTTTTTTCTTATAAAAATTGTCAATTTTTTCACTAAGAAATACCAACTTGCTTAATTCATTATGTGATTACAGAAAATACCAATTTGCTAATTCTTCTAAGAAAATTTATAAAAAGTAATTGATCTTAGCATTAGCTTTGTTTTTCTACATTATTTCAATTTTCCACCAGAATTGCCTAGTTCCAATTTCCGAACTTGTTAATACTTTTAAATTTATATGCTTACCCACCATCTTCTAAATTCATAAAATATATTTAAACAATGTTTGTCTCTTAATTTGAAAAATTATTATGTATTTAATCAACCATATAAATTTGTATATATCAAACTTCAGATCTATTTATGGTATACCTTCCCTATGGCCATTGTTCGGTGTAACGAAACACAGGGCATTGTTTGGTGTAACGAAGCCCATTGCGCATTCATGTTGGGGTGCGGAACACGTTAAAGGAGGAAGCAGGAGAGTAACGAAGCACATTGCGTAATCATGTTGGGTGCAGAACACATTAAGGGAGGAAGCAGGAGAGTAACGAAGCACATTGCGTAATCATGTTGGGTGCAGAACACGTTAAGGGAGGAAGCAGGAGAAAGCGAACTGAAGCAGGGGAATTTGACAAAAATGTAACACCGTACCGAATTGGAATTCTTTGCGTACCAAACCGAACTGGCGAATTAACGTATTTTTTTCACCGATACGGACGAACTTGGTAACTATGTAATAAAACATGAAACCATGAAAATACATAAATTAACTATTAGTAAAGCATACAGTTGAGCGGTATGCATATTACTTGCAAGCAATTCTAAGTATGCATTGCTCAATTCACCCCTACGTTAAAATACCATATCAACTGTGCATTAATATTTTCAGAGGTTTAGTTTACAGATGTTGACTTCTTGTTACTCGTAGATTACAGAGATGAAAAGTGGTATGCTGGTCAAAAAACGGGTTATGTGTAGCTTCAGTTTTAAGTAAAAAAATTTGACACGTGATTTTCTCTCCACTCCAGGAATGGGGCGGATTTGTGATTTTCTTTTACTTTACGAATAGAGCGATCATATTCATTAAATGGGCTGGTTGGGATTATTTCCCATGCTCCCCTTAATTACAAGTATTAATAGTCATGATGCTTAAATTCTGTTAGATAACCACAACCTTCCTTTTCTAATGGTTTAGCGAAGACGTCCATATATTGATCTTGAGACCCGTAATGTTCCGAAACAAATTTTGCATTGTCAATAAGCTCCTTAATAAAATGACACCTTGTGTCAATATGTTATTTCTTTTGTGAAAATGAAATTTTTGGATAAATTAGATGCAGAGTTATTGTCTCATTTTTGGATAAATTAGAAGCAGAGTTATTGTCTCCACAAATCTTTGTCTTTTTTTGCTCATCTTAATTTTTTCAACATTGTTTTTATCAAAATTTCTTGACAAGTTGTTTTTGTTCACATTAGTTATGGAAAGAGAAAAAATTGGTTGTTTTTTGGAAACCCATGAAACGACTACCAAACCCAAATGCAAAACATAGCTTGATGTGCTTTTAGTATCATCTACAATTCCTTCCCAATGCAGTCAATATATCCAACTAGACTATATTCATTTGATGTGGTACAAAAAATGCCATAGCCCTTGGTTCAGTTAACATATTTTAGAATTATTTTAGTCGTTAACCAATGTGTCTCCTTTGGAGTCTCTATAAATCTAGAAGCCAAAATCACTACATACATTAAATTAGGTCTGGTTGTGGTTAAATACAAAGCCTCCAACCATGCTTCTTTATAGAGTTAGATTTACAATGTTGCTACAATCTTCCTTAATTTTAAACTCATCATTGTTAAACTCATCATTGTTAGTGTTTGGTGCACTTTTGTTGTTTTTCATTTTGAATATCTTTAATATGCATGTTGCATACTCTTTTTATAAATAAAAATGGCAACTTCCATTTGCTTCACTTTTATTGTTAGAAAGTACTTTAACAATCCAAAATCTTACATTTCAAATCCATTTTTCATGACTTTTTTGCTGTGAAAATTAAATCATCTACATATAAAAGAAAAATTAACTTACCATCACTTTCTTTAAAATAAGCCATAGTTTCACCATCACTTTTGCTGGAGCCATTATTGGACAAATATGAATATATTATTCTACATTATCCAACAAACGATAATTTAAACCTTCACTATTTTCACCTTCTTTTTTCTCATAAATGTCACTCAAACGTCTTAATCTTTGTCTTCTCAAGATTGCCAAAGTTGGATTTGATGTGTCACTTGAATTTGAACTTCTAGAATGTGTTGCTATCCCGGAATCAAAACTTCTTGTTGTTGATGATCTCCATTGTCCACTTGGAGGAGTATTTGCTTCAATATGCAAGTTTTCCCTATTCCATTATCCGAACGAGAGGGGTGTAAACACGATCCGCGGATGAATGGTGGAGACATAGACACTTTTATTAGTCGTCCCTACCCTCGCTCGATCCCGATAGAAACTTTGGATCTTGCCTAGGGTGGCTAGACGTTAGGCTTGATGGCGCTAAATCGACGAGGTAATTCAAAATAACTCCATACTATCACTATTGTCTCATGTTACAACAAAGATGCTATGTTGGGATTAATATTGTAGTTTTCCAGTAATTCCATTAATTTTGATGTATATGTTGGAGCACAGGAATTATATATATCTATATATATATAAACTCAATTATTTGTAATTTATATATTACGAAAGTGTTACAATATAACTCGTTCAAGAGTCAAATATCAAGACTGTTTCTAAAGTGATAGAGTCTATGGTTGAAACACTAGACTTATATGGATGATCTTTATTGTACACTTGGAAGAGTATTTGTTTCAATAGGTGAGTTTGTCATATTCCATTATCCTACATAGGGATATTTTTAACTGAAAATAACTCCCTTTATCACTTTTATCTCATGCTACAACAAAGACACTATGTTGAGTTTAATATTCTAGTCTTCTAATAATTCTCATTAGTTTTGATGCATATGTTAGAACACGGAATTATATATATATATATATAAACTTAATTCTTTGTAATTTATATATTTCAAAGTGTTACAATATAACTCGTTGAAGAGTCAAGTAGCATGAGTCATATTGAAACACTAGAATTATATAAAATTGGGTCGGGGACTTCAACCCCTAACTCTAAATCAATTCCACTACGGGATGCATAATATTTCTCACTACCAACTTCAAAAGTGCTCACATATGTGGGTTAACCCCTTACTTGGCATGTTGCATGAGTTATATTGTGTAGGGCATCCATCGTACATGGGTTGAAATTTCATAGGCCACGAGCTTAACCATCCCACCTTCCTTCACATGGCATTACCTTCCATGGTTACCTCATATTTTGATGGCTTGGATTTGGATTGGAAATACAACGATGGATATTTTGAAAGATACCAGCTCTGTTATGTGTTCTAGTGGATTTTCTTTCCACAATGCCCCTCATTCTTACAGTTGTTTTGCTTATTTCTTACTGTGTTGACATGTCTACACAGAGGATAAACACCTATGGACTCATGGACAAAAGGTAAATGTTTAATTCACAATTCATTCCTTTATATTCAAACTCCCTTTACTCCTGCATTTGTTCTGCTAATTTATTCATGGTTTCCGATGGAAATTTGTAGGAAATAAAGGGGATTTAACTTTGCACAAGGTCAATACTTCCTTAATGGCATTTCAACATGGTTTGTGTGCATTCATGCGCATATCTCCAATGGTACTGATCTTCATTATTCTCAGTTCCTTGGTTTCTTTCCATACATGTCCTTAAGGGTATTTTTATTAACCCATCCTAAGAACAATCATTAAGAAAATGGCAGCCTTCGAACATCGTGGCTGTAATTTCATTGTTGAGCATGATGATGTTTATAAGAGGATGTTCGTGTGTTCAAGAAGGAGATGTGCATGTTTTATAGGCATAAAACGAATGTGGTTTCTACATTGGAGTAATTTGATGATATATTTCTACTTTGTTGGAAAGAAAACAAATATTTATTTTTCAGGTTGATGGGATTTTACTCCATAAAGAAAAGTATGATGTAAATGTCACAAATATGGTCAATATGAGATTCTAAAAGTCATATGTTAAATATATAAGGTTGTAAGATTTTTAGTTACGTTGTACAGTCTGGTTATTAACATTTGCATAGTGAACTGTGCTTACCATTCATTCATCACACTTCTTTTTTATTTTGATCAGTAGCGCAGCTTGTTGAAGAAAGGATCTCAGATGTGGGATCTGCCGTGTTGATCTGAAACAATTATGGCAGTCATAGCTAGAATTTATTTGTGTTCACTGCGCCTTGATTTAAATTAACACGTCACATAAACCTGTATCTTCAAAGTATAATTTTTACCCTAGGCACAATTTTACGAAAATAGATGAAGATAAATGCAATCTCATGATATCTACCCTTGGGCAGCAAGCATCACTTATATCATCTTCTGAATTGTTGTATAATCATGGTCAAGTCTTTTTCATTAGTCACATAGGAATAGCATTCGCAATCATCCCATTTGTTCTCCCAGTTGTCGGCATATCGATTGTTATCAATCGCTCGTTCTCTTCCACTAGTTTCCACTGTCGGAGGTCTCTTTCGAACCATGATATCGGCCTTTATTACAAGTCTTATTTATCTTTAATTTTGAGGTAGAAAGTAAAATCCAATAACAGCACACAGTAGCAACATTATGTTTAATTTTGAGGTAGAAGGTAAAATCCAGAAATTTATGCATGCTAGTCGTTGTGTTTACTCAAGCGTCTTTCTTTAGAACTACCTAGACCATCATTGCTTCTGATGTAGAGGTTTATGAATTTGACCTCTTTCTTGTCTTTTCGGACAACAACGCTCCAACAACATCATCAAATTCAAGGGTTTCTGATGAACTAAGACTTATAGAAGTAACAAAATGATCCCATGACTCGGGCAACGAGCATAATAAAGTTATAGCTTTATCTTTAGATTCAAATTTTACTTCTATACTTTTTAACTGCACTAGGAGAATATTAAATGTATTCAAATGATTATTAATAGATGTACATTCCTTCATGCGCAAACTGTACAACTGTTGCTTCAGAAGAATCCTATTGGTTAACGATTTTGTCATGTACAGCGTCTCAAGCTTTATTCACAAACCAGCAGCGGTTTTCTCTGACACGATGTTAAACAAAACATCATCCGCCAAACACAGGCGAATACCGCTCAGTGCTCTTTCATCCAAGTCACCCCATTCATCATCTGTCATGGTGTAAGGCTGTTTGGCTTTTCCCAACAAAGCCTTCGCCATGCCTTGTTGTACGAGTAAATTATACATCTTCACTTTCCAGATCTCGAAGTTGTTTTTGCCATTGAACTTCTCGATCTCAAAACGAACACTTTGAGTTTTTGCCATGTTGTAACACACAAAATCTCCAATTCCAATTTTTAAATAAATGAAGTTTTTATTTAAAAAAATGCCTTTGCCTTATACTATAATGCCTTTACCTTATAATACAATGCCTCTGTCGCACCATGTCATGGCATATTACAATTTCAAAAAAAAAATTGCAGTTTTTCCAAAGAGAAAGAGGCTTGGCGCTTTTCGACGGCGGAAGATGCGCGCCACAAACAAAGAAATTGGCATGCTTAATCCTTGCATTTCCGCGCCAATAACGATTTCTCGCATGCTGGCGCGATCATAACGCTCAAAACTACGCCAATTGGCGCGATTGTTTCTTAATAAACTGCGCCAACCCTTCTTTCAGCTCAAAAATGGCGCGATTGTTCATGACGAAACCGCGCCAACCGTATCTTCCATCTCTGTCACACGTATCAGCGCCACAACATTGCTCTTATACCAATTGTTGGAGCAAACAACGCGTAGCTTGAATTAAATAAGCATACACAACACATACAAAATCATAAAAAATAACACAAAGATTTTAACGTGGTTCACCCAACCAATTTGGGCTACATCCACCAAACAGAGGCATCGGCAATCTTATTATTCAATAGGAGATTATAACAATTTAATTCTTCAAACACTCTCAGCTCTGCTCACACATCCTCTACGGGCTTACATTTTTATAGCTGGGAGTAGAAAACTGAATCATAAATTCTCTCAGAGCAAATATAAAATGCAATAACTCCTCCTCAAGAATAAATGGAGCTACTTTAGCAACAAATCCTATTGTTGTCACATACATGAGATTTTTGTCAAATTTAATAAACAGAAAATCTCAACAAGTAATAGCACACAGTAACAAGCCATAATATAATAAAATAAAATAGAATAAGCATAATAATGTGCACTAAAACTAGATATATGTCTCTCTCATTGAGAGTGTAACCAAAATAATTTGTATTAATATCTACAATTACAAAGCTAAAGACTGAGACACGCATAGTATAATGGAATAAAAATAGAGTAAGCATCATAATGTGGAGTAAAGCTGGAAAAATATCTCTCTCATTGAGCCTTCAACCAAAATACCTTGTATTAAGATTTCGTAAAAATAAAAACCAATTACAAAGATAAAAACTGAGACTTTCGTTCATTTACTAATATGTCTCTATCATTGAGCTTGCACACTTTAACTGCTTGAGAGTGAAAAATAGAAATTTTACACACTTTAACTACTCTCTAGTTTTTGGGTTGTAACATAATTTAACAAACAGTAAACTTTTGTTTTCGCAAGCCCCCCAATTTTCTCCGTGATTTTCTCCTCCCTCTCTTCAAATATTGGACAACTATAAAACTTCAAACTATTTTTCATAATATTAAAACATACATTTACGTAATAATAATATGACCAGACTAAGATTTAAAATAAGATATTCAAACTATGTTTCATAATATTAAAACATACCTTCACGTAATAATAATATGACAAGACTCAGATTTAAAACAAGAAACGGCGGGCATGTTCATGAACTTAATTATTTCGATATTTCAAATGTTGGGTTGTAGATACTCGGGTTGTGTAGTACATCCTGGTAATTTTCATTTACCAACTCTGCCATGATTTTCCTTTATTTTTAAATGTTAGATAGGTTGCAGGTGTGGAGGATCTGTACACATGAGTGGACAACTCGTCCTTGTGGCCTGCAAAATAAAATCTATTACCTGCAACAAAAATTTTTTGCTTGACGTGCTTGTGTACTTTAAAGAATGGTTCTTGTCAGTTGTTTAATGTGCTAATTCGGAGTAATTTTCCAAAATTTCCCTTTAATCAGAATTATCGATATTCACTATGCCCAAAAAATCCCTAGGATGGACAAAATTATCTCTTACCAATGGCTTTGTGAAGATATCTACTAACTGTTGTTCATGTAAGTAGCAGTGATAGAAAACAATTTCTTCATTGTTAAACAATTCTTTAATAAAATGATACTTAGTGTGAATCTGTTTGCTCCTTTTGTGGGAAAATAATTCTTGGACAATGCAATCATTAAATTGTTGTCTTTCCTTCTTGCCTTTGCCATAAATTTGTGAGCATAATTTTCGTCCAAACTTCTTGCCATGTTGTTGTCGTTGTAGCGACATATTCAGCTTCTATTGTCGATAGTGATACTATTAGTTTCTTTTGTGAATCTTGTGAAAGGGCTCCCAAAGGCACATCAAATACATATCTTGACATGCTATTTTGATAATCAAAACATCCTTCCAAGTCACTATTGTTGTAGCCAGCCAACTTGAAATCACTTATTTTGTTGTAAATTAATATCATATTCCTTTGTCCCATTGACATACCATAGTATTCTTTCGGTTGCTTGCCAATGTGTCTCCTTTTCTCTCTCCATGAATCATGATACTAATCTCACTTCATACATTATATCTTGCCTCCTTATTGTTAAATACCTCAAACCATCAACCATACTTTTGTATAAATTCATATTGACATTGTTGATATAGTTTTGTTTTCCCAATTTCAATCCCATGATAGTTGGAGTTGGCATAGGCTTGTTGTCCTGCATATTAAACCTTTTCAAAATGTCTAAGACATACTTTTCATCAGAAATAAAGATCCCATTTTACGTTTTCTTCACTTTATGGCCAAAAAGTACCTTAACAACCCCTAATCTATTATTTCAAATTCACTTTTCATGAATTTTTTGAAATAAAAAATGAGGAGGTCGTCATTTTGAGTGAAAATCAAATCATCTACAAATAAAAAAATAATAAGAAACTTATTCAATACAACAAAATAGGCAAATTGTGTCAGATTCAGCACCAGATTTTAGTGCATGCTTTCCTCAATTGGGATGAGCAACTCGGCGCTAAATATGGCTCTATTGCACAATTTTTAAAGCATCATTTTTTGCTCCAAATTTTGCATCTTTTTTACACCAAATTTTTCATCATATTTTGCACCAAGATTTGCATTTGGTTTTAAAACAGGTTTTGTTTCTAGTTTTGTGCCATTTTTTGCATCTATTTTTACATCATTTTTTGCTTCCCATTTTGTTCCAGTCTTTCCTTATATTTTTGTGTCGTCGAGTTTTACACTATCTTTTGCATGTGATTTAGTGACTTTTTTTGCATCCATTTTGTGCCAGTTTTTGTATCTAGTCTTATGCCATTTTTTCTTCTAATTTTGTACTTATTTTTACATCTATTTTTGTGTCAGTTTTTCTTCCTTTTTTTACACCATTTTTTCCATCCAATTTTACCATACGTTGAATCTAATTTAGTGCCAAATTTTGCATCCATTTCAGCACCATTTTTTTGCATCCACTTTTGTGTTTTTTTTGTCACCATTTTTTTCATCCTATCTTGCACGATATTTTGCATTGAATTTTGCATCATTTGTTGCATCCAATTTGGTATCATTTTTAACACCATTTCTTGCATCGAATTTAACATCATTTTAACACCATTTCTTGCATCCTTTTGAGCATCTAAATTTGCATCCAATGTTGAACCATGTGTTGCGTCCTCCTTTGCATCTCATTTTCTGTCTAATGTTACGTTCAATTTTGAGACATTTTTTTGTCTACTTTTTCATTTGTTTTTGCATCAAGTTTTGAATCATTTGTTGCACCTCATTTTACATCCAATATTTCATCTTAATTTGTATCCAAATTTGAACCATTTTTATGCCCATTTTTGCACCATTTTTTCTACTTTTGTGTCCAATTTCAGACCTTTTATTTTGTCCAATTTTGCATGCTTTTTTGTGTATAATTTTGCATCATTTTTGGCATCAAAATTTGCATCTTTTTTTCCTGCCACATTTTCTGTCCACATTTGCATCTCATTTTGCAGCTAGATTTTAGTTCGAATTTTCATCTAGTTATGCATCATTTTAGCATCCCTAGTTTCACCTTTCTTGGTCCCATTTGGAATCTTGTTTTGTGTCTTTTCTTACATCCTTTTTGCACTGAATTTTGCATCCTAATTTTACACAATTCTTTGCATCCTCATTTTGGTGTCCATTTTTGAATCTTTGTTTGCACCCAATTTGGTATCCTTTTGTATGCCTTGTTATGCTTCCTTCTTTGTGTCTAGTGTTGCACCCTCTTTTAATTCTACATTAAAAACCTTTTTGTGTCAATGTTTGCATCTTGTTTTGAGGCTAATTTAACATCCAATTCTACTCCCAACTTTGCATGAATGGTTATATCCACTTTTTGCTTCCTATTTAGTGTTTTGATTTTATTTCTATTTATGAACCACTTTGTGGGTTCATTTCACTAATTTCAATTACATATTGAAATATATTACAGTTTCTAAATATCATTTTGCTGTAGGATTTAATGCATGGTTAGATGAACATAAAACGCTCTTAGTTTTCCCGGAAGCCTAGGACATACCGATTAAGAGAAAGGTTGTTCTAAGGCAAAGAATTTTTAAAAGATCAAGATGTAGAGTATAGAATAAGAAAAAGAGAAGGAATTCTTGTGAGTCCTCGCCTGCAGGTATTGTTGGAATTTTTAGTGTAGTTGGGAAGCACTCCTACCTAGCTCTAAGGATTTGTTCTACACAAAAGAGAGAGAACAAAGAAACCTTCACAACTTAATATTTTGATAATCGAAACTATTAGAAACATATAAATATTACTAATTAAATAAATATAAACCAAAATCGCGTACATTCATTACTTAAATAGAATAAGTAAAGAATGAATAGCAACATATTGAATGAGGAACAACCAATCTATATTAATAAAGGAGTTGGAGGAAAGTTACAACCATCAGATGCAGTTACAACACTACCTCCCCCAACTCCTAGCTCCAAAACTCTCCCTCTCAAGATAGATCTCAACAGCCTGACAATACAAGAATTCCCATCCTTTTCTTAATGCCCAAGCCTTCAATATATAGGAAAGTAAAGGCTATGAATATTTCCCAAATTCCCCATTAGTTCAATTTGGGAAAAATCTTTTGGGTGAATAATGTTTCCTCATATAAAAATGGCATTTTCCATTTTTTAGATGCTTTTGTGATTAGGAAAAATCTTCCCCATGCTTTCTGGCTCTTTCCCACATTTGTATGTTTTTTTTTTATAGGGAAAATCTAAAGATGAGGATAAGGAGATCACATTTCACGATATGAGTTTCTAAAAGTGAACAAGACTATCACATTGTAGTTAACTCGGGCTTTTTTCCTCGTGATTGAGTGAGAATTTTGGTAACACAAGTTAGATAAGACAACTTGTTATAGACAAGGATAATGTGGTCCTCATGGTACATAAATTGCATTATAGTCTTATATAGTCTAGGAAAAAGGGATATTTCAACCAACAACATAGTAATCTCCTCCAAGATGATGAGGAGGTATTTTCATGTATAACACATTTAAGTAGATATCACAATTCAAATTGATAACTTAATATTTGTAAACAAATTTAAGGGTAATTAACAACATTCATCAAAAGATAACAACGTCCTCATATATAACAATTCTCCATCAAAAAATCATTGACAATTTTCAATATACATATATGACTACTAAATCAACACTTATCATAGATATCATTATTCCAAGATAAATTCACAACATTACATCCAAAAATAGTAATATTATCATATATAATGACTCTCCATCAAAAAGCATTACCAATTTTCAACACATATATAAAGTAACAAGATAATAATAACAGTATCCTCATAATATTTAATCAAATCAACTAAGATTCAAACAGGTGATTATCATATCAAAAACTTTTGTGAACACCATTATTCTAAGGTAAATTACAAAATCTATCAAAAGATTGTAATATCATCATACATAATAATTCTCCATCAAAATAATGTTGATAATTTTCAATATATACATAAAATTACAAGATAAAAATGATAATATCATTATCATATTTAATCAAATCAACTAAAATTCAATGTATTATTACCAAATAAAAATGTTTCATAGATATCATTATTCTAAGGTAAATTCACAACATCCTTAAAAACATAGGAATCTCATCATACACAATAATTCTTCATAAAAAAAATGTAAATTATTTTCAGCATATTCATAAGGTAACAAAATAGTACCGATAGTATCATCATCATTATTTGAATCAACTAAATTAAAATGTATGATTACCATATTAAGACATCCCAACTAAATACAAAAAATAATGCATAGCTAGCTAACACCATGAAAATCATAGTCACGATAATCCTCATGATCATTTCCATGATTATCATCCTGACCATCCTCATAATATCATCCACATAATCATCACCAATGCCATCACTATCCTCGTCATCATCATCATCTCTGATATATCATTTAATCTAAGCATAGTCATTATCATCATCTTCATGATCATTACCTATGGCATTCTAAAAAAATTCAATATTACATGTTAGTACTAATTCTATAGCACAATGCATATTTTTATTACAATGCTAACCATAAAATGAGGTAGTACACAATAACATTTAATAATACTAACAAATAAAATAAAAATATGGTTTAAGATATATTGGAGATCCAACTAAGGTTACACTTGTCATTCACATTAAGTAGTAGAAGAATTTATTAATGCATATGAAGTAGGTAGCCATTTGTTTTTCATAATATATTGTCAATGTTTCTTATGATGTCTATCCACAGTTGGTAAATTAAGATTTACAGGAAGCTTTATTTCAAATTCCAATTGTAATTCAAATTATAAATAGAAGAAATTTTAACAAAAAAGAATGTCACATGAAAAAGTAAATTGTTTTTATTGAAAAATAAGTCGCATACAATATTAATGTCACATCAAATATTGAGTTGTTTTTAAAGCATGTACTTTTCTCTATAATAAAATGGAGACTAATATTCATTCAGGAACAAATGCTCACAAATAATTACTTCATTTGATCCATTATCACACTTAATCCATTATACCTAATGAGGACAATCATTCCATTCAAATTGCTTTCAACTCCCTAAATGTAATGTAAAAGAGAAAACTCCATGACCACAACTACAATACCATCCCTTGCCTCGTCCACTATAAGAGACAATGAACTTGGAGTTATGACAATGATAACAACGTCTCACTTGCCTTGTGTCCACCATCAGATGCATTGAACTTGGAATTAAGAGTACTCATGTTTTCTCTGCTCTAATTAATCTCCAAGGAATCAAAACTTGATCAATATATCAAGGACTCCATCAAGTAATAGATATATCAGAGGTGAAGCTCAATAGGATTTACAAAAAGAGTGTGAAATAACACTTATCTCTATTTTATGAAATAACTAGAAGTGGAATGAATGGTCAGAAACACTTACTAGGGAAAGGAAGATTTTTGGTCCGTCCTTATTTCTATTATTATTTTTGCTTCTTAGAATGGAGGGAAGTGTTTAAAAAAAAATTTAAAAATTATTTTTAAATTAAAAAAAAAAAATTATTTGCTTATGTTTTAGTTTTTTTTTTTAATATATGTTTAGTTTTAGGTATTTTTTATTTTATAAAAAAAAAATCAATTTTTGGTATTTTTTATATATAAAAGATATATTTTAATTTTATAAAAATGGATTTTAAACATTCCATCCCTGCTAAATTTGTGATTTTATGATAGAAGTTTAAATTATATATAGAAAAGTGACTTAATGCCTTGTGTTGTGTCGCTGAGATAGGTATTGTAGATCTCTTCCTTGGTAAGTGATAGAATGTGCTTGGGATTTCTTAATGCAACAAAATTAATTCTACTCTTCATTATATATTGAGATGTTCAACTTGCACCTAATAAAACAACAAAGTTAAAATAGGTTTTCCTTTGTACTTTGTAGATCTTTGTCCCCACTAATCTTGATCTTAATAGATTAATTGTCTTATGGTGGCCATGAGTGGTCACTCCCATTAATTGGATGTTTTTTAGTTTTTTGTTAGCAACATTTCTTATGATTCATAACATGTTATTTAATTTATGAAATGTGTTATTGTCCATATTATTGTTAAATATTAATATTAAATATGTTGGTTTTGAGCATGTTTTAGCAAAAGGTTCCCAAAAGGTTTATAGATTGTATTTTATAATGTAATGATTCATCAGTTTATGAAATTGTTTTGGATATTTTTTCTAATGATTCATTGATTGATAAAAATTTTACGGATATTTTTTTAGTATGTTAACTTGTATGCGATAAAGTCAAAAGTCGCATCTTTTTGAGATTTTCATTGGTCAATTTCCCTTAAGGCCATCAAGTTCACCATTTGGTCCCGGGTTAAGGAAATATAGGAGTCATGAAGTGGCATTGTCCAAGCACTTAAATATTGAAACATGTATTTTTTAGTCACATTATACTTCCTTTATATGTAAATTCTCCGTGAAAATAGTCTCATGGAACATGAGGGGCCTCAATGGTAAAGGAAAACAAATACTCCTAAAAGAAAAATGGTACGCAAAGAACCCATCAATAATGTTGATATAAGAAACAAAAATATTAAGTGAGGTTCTACCTCATATAATTAGGAAATGGGGGAGGAATTTCCAAGTAGTAGTTGTTGATACTTAGAGATACTTGGGTAGAATGACTATTATTCGGAATGATCAGGATGTCAAGGTTACTAATATGTTTACCCCTTTTCGCATTATGACAATACAATCTTAGTTAATTGACATCAAGGACTACTACCATGTATCTAATGTCTATTAGTCCAATATCGCAAATGGAAAACCTCTATTTCTCAATTCTATTTCCATCACAAGTAATTTATACTCAGGAGTGACTTCAATATTATCAAGTGTCCTGAGCAAAATAAAGGATGAATCACAATTTTTAACAAGAGATTTTGTAAGCTATACCATCAAAGCCCTAAAGTAGTATCCATTAAATTTTTCAAGCAACAATTATCCAACCCACACATGTGGATCGATGAGATGTAATACATGTGTGTGTGATGAATAACTTAATACATTGTTATAATAACTCCACAAACTTAAGTATTTCACTCCATCACATAAATTTATCGTACTGTGATATAACTAAACCAACTGTATACATGAAACCCTTGGGCAACAAACATTCCCTAGATCCTCAATTAGATGTTTAAATGATGAACTGAAAATGCAAGGGGAAAGAGGACTTCATGATTTAATCATCACAAACATGCGATCAAGTGTGACTAGTAGTGTATATATTCATATGCTTTCCAAAGAGGGAGTGAATACATAAGTTACCATTCAATGGGCCTTATTTGTATTTCTTTTTATTTTTCTTATATATAGGACTTAGGGAATAAGGTTTTCATAAGTTTGGCACAACTCATATATATAACATTTACATGAATTTTCACTTCAAACTTAGAGTTTAGACTTAAATAAATCATTATAATGTATTGTTAATGATTTTGGATTTCACTTTCTATTTTCTTTCATAACAAATGAAAAAAGGGGAAATATTTTGCCAGAAATCTATGAATTCTTAATCATAAAGGCATCATATGATGAAAACAAATTAGTGATGTTATTCTCTATGAAAATTATGGGTATTCTTGAGAAACTCTTATTCGTGTGGATGTCTCCTCCCTGGTTGAGAGGAAATGAGGGTATACACCATATTATCGATATGCCATGTACTATGGCTAGGACTAACAGTCATTTGCCTAGTAAAGACACCATTAGGGAGAATGGTGGATTGGATAAATATATGGGACCAATATTATTTTATAATTTGTACTTTGATTAGGATTAACCACCATAATTCAAGTACATTAATCCAAGATAATAATAGTCATGAGAATAGACATTTCCTGGTGTCAAATATTATGACAGTGGATTAGGAAACGATCATGTGAAGACATACCTGGTGAATATCCTAGTGGGGTTAAGTTCTTAGAGAGGTAGTGGTGTCCAAATTTATTCCTCCCAAGATTGTGCTATGTTTTAATGGAGATATATAACTTGTTATTCAAGGCCCCACTATTTTGACAATGTTGGATATCATGATGTAAATCATTGTTGATGCTTATCAATCCCGATCTCTTCTTATATGAATATTTCAACTTGGGAGTATTTTTTTGTCTCATTATCTTCCTAGTTTAGAGGGAGTGTCATCATCTTCATTATCATCATCATCACCACCACCATCATCATCATTATTGTCATCATTGCATTATCATCATAATTACCATTCATGTCATCATCATCATCATCATCATTACGATTATGGATATTGTCATCAATTGTTCATAATTATAGGTGTCATAAGAAATATCATCAACGCAAAAAAAGTTATGAGTGCTCGAAAAGGGTTTTTAGGGCACATGATGTATGCAAGACAAATAACAACTTTATTTTTGAGAGATGATCAATGATCATCATCATCACTACCATTATCATCGTAATTATAATTTTCATCATTCCCATCATCATAATTAATGTAATTTATATCATCATTGTTGTCATCTTTGTCTTGAACATCATAATCATAATTCACGTCATTATTGTTGTTAATGATAACCAAGATCAAAATAATGATAATCATGATCAGATGATGATGACTTGGAAGACGATGCCAAAGATAATGATCATGATTATGACAATGACAACATTTAAAAATTGGGAAGATTGGCCAAGGTTATTAGCATCGTTATCGCCATTGTCATTATAAGCCCCATTGTCTTTATCATCATTTCCATTATCATAATAATCACAATTCATGTCATTATCATCATCTTCATTATCATCATCACCATAATTATTGACTTTTTATCAGTTGTTCATAATTATCAATGTCATAAGAAATATCATTAATGCAAAAAATATGATGAGTCTTGGATAAGGGATGTAAAAGTGAACAAAAAAAATGCGGGAAACAATAGATGTATTATAAAGATTACTATCATATAATAAAACTAAATCATTTACCTTGAAGGTGCATAGTTTGATGTGTCGATCGTGCCATGCCTTTTGCGTTCCTTCTGAACTTGTTGTTGGAATCTAGCCAACAATCTATCTTCCTCGAGCTCGCTATCTACGTGAGCTGCTCTTCTAAGGCTCCATAGTCGTCCATTCCTATGAACGGCACTACGCGTAGACTAGGCACAATGTACTCCATAGGCATCGTAGCCTCTATGCTATAGACTAGCTTAAAAGGTGTTTGACCAGTAAGGTTCTGACAAGTAGTTCTATAAGTGACAACATTTTTGGTAGCTGCACGTCCCAATTATTCCTCTGCGCATTGCAAACTTTTGTTAGTGTGTTCTCCAGTATCTTATTAAATGCTTCAACCCTCCCATTGGCCCGAGGATGGTATGGCATACTCTTCTGGTGATAAACCTGGAATTCCTCAGTCAGCGCGTTGATCATTTCATTAAGAAAATGTATACCATGATCACTCATTAAAATCTTTGGGAAACCAAACCTAGTCAACACATACTCCTATTGTCCTTGTACAGTACTTTACAAGTTGTGCCTATACCCATCTGGTCAAATACTCGGTCGTGGTGATGATATATCGCACACCGCGCACCTATCTTCTTGCCTGGAGGTTCAATCGGTCCTACAAAATCAATTGCCCATTTATGAAGTGGGTGCAATCATACTTGCAGATTCAAATGCAACTCATTCCTTCTCGATGGCCTGCTCATTCTCTAACATGCATTGCATGCCCTATAATACGCTCTAAAATCCTTATGCAACGTTTGCCACCACAACCCAATGCATAAAATCTTCTGCAATGTTCCTTTCCCTGCAGAATGGCCTCCCATAGCTCCTTCATGAGCTTCAACAAGGATACTATTTCATTCAAAATCAGGCACATAACATTACAGTATTTCATCAGATCCAATATTATAGAAATGGCCTACAATAACAGAAAGGTTTGTTGCACGCACCACTAATTCCTTATTTTGTTGACTAGAGTATCTCTCTGGAGCCATTCCTATAGTCAAGAAGTCGATAAGGTCTGCAAAGTGATTGTTTACTACATGCACCAGAAAGAGCTGTGAATTAACTAGCCTCTCCTCTAAATTGGTAGAATCCTCTCCTATTTCAATGCATGACAGATGATCTAGCCCTGCATTCAATTGTCCTGGCTTCACGATTACTTCAAAGTCATGCCCCTGAAACAATAACAACCATTTACATATTCCCCCCTACCACAAGCTTGTTGACTAGGTATTTTAATGCAGAATGATCTATATACATCTTAAAGTGTTCACCTAGCAGGTAATTTCTAAACTTCTGGAGCACGTACACCATAGCCAACCCTTCGTGCTATGTCATTGAGTAATTCTTTTTAGCCTTATATGGATTCTTTCTTGTAAATGCTATAGGGTGATGTAATTCTCCTTACAGGGCCTGTGTTAGCACTGCTCCCACCGCAATGCATGACACATCCACATGCACATGAAATTCCTTCTTCCAATCCAGGAAGACTAGGATCGGTGTGGTGACCATTTTCTCCTTTAACACATCCAAACTCCACTAGCATTCTTCATCCCAATAGAATGTAGCATCCTTCTTTAGTAGCTTTTCCATTTGCATGGTAATCTGGGAATAATTCTTGATGAACTTTCAATAGTATCCATTGTGATCCAATGTCACGAGTATCTATTTAACACTCCTTGGCACCTCCACATTAATGATAACCACGATCTTAGTGGGGTCCACCATTAATCCTTGTTTGCAGACCACATGACCCAACAAGATTCTGAAAGGGATGAAAAATAAGAATTTCTTCAAGTTTAACGCAATCTGATACCTTCTTCATGTATCAAACATCAAGCACAAACTAGCTACATGGCAGTTTACCAATCCAAACACTATCCAATCATCCAAATATACCTCCAAAAATTTGTGAGTGAACTCTTTGGATGCTGCGATGACTATGCGTGAGAAGATCAACAATGCATTTTTAAGCCCAAAAGACATTACCGTATACTAAAAGCATCCCCATTCAGTTGCAAAGGTCATATTACTCCTACCTTCTAATGCAATCTTTATCTGACGCTATCCAAAGAACCCATTAGTGAATGAATAAGGTTCCTGCCCACCAACATTATCCAATAATTAATCTGTGAATAGAATTGGAAAAGGATCATGAATGTAAGAATCGTTTAGCTTCCTGTGATCTACATAAATCCTTATTTCATCCTTCTGCTTCTTTTCCTAAATGACAATTGGACTCACCCAATCAAATTCCTCGACTAGTTCAATCATACCTGCTACAAGCATCTTGTCCAACTCTAAGCAGACCTTTTCCTTGTACTTGGGATTATGGCTATATGGCCTCTGCTTAACAGGCTTGACGTATGGTTTCAAATTTATTTTATCACTCCCAAATCACCTATCATGCATTTTAGGTCTGAAAAATTTATGGGAAATAAATCTTGATATTCATGGAGCAACTCAGTGACCTTATCCACCATAGCATTGTCCCAGTAGTCCCATATCTTTGAAAAATTTAGTTCTGCCTCTGTGCCAATGTTCACTTTTATGGTTTTTAGTGGCGTAGTGATATCTAGATTCCCTGTCTGCAACCCCTCAACTTTGCGGTGGCCTTTTTCCTCTGGGATGTTAATTTTCCTTGTATCCCCCTCTTCTTCTTCAATAGTCACATTATAGCATTCCAGTGCATGGCATAGCTAGGTGCTCCAATCTGGTTGAATCACGTCCAAAGGATCCTATGGTATTATGAAGATCATTGCCTTGACCTCCTACATTGCCTCATCAATACATTCAAACCCTTCTTCAAAGCTGAATGTCATCAAGAATCCTTGTCTCAAAATGTCTCACTCTTCATTATCATAGTAGAGCTCTATTTCTAGGTACCAATTCATGGGTATTACATCCAAAGTGTGACAAAATAAATGTAGCCACTTAGGTTGCGGCTCCGTCCCATAAACGTCAGTCCATTTGGCTAAATGATCATGAAAATCACTCCTTCCATCATATTTCTATATTAACCAAACTTTTGGGCAACCAAACTGCAATCACATCAATTTTTTGTACTTGCGCCATCCATCAAAACTATCTTTATGGGTACCCCACCATCTTGCGGGTGTAGCATGAAGCACCGAATGTAATGCTTTTAAGCGATGCTTCTTAGAAAATTCCCTTTCAAATGCATCCAAAAATTATCTACATCAATTATACCATCATAATAAGGAAAACTTCTTACCTCCCATGATACACAATGCAACTATTTTGTCATCATGTTACAGTGGAGCGTAGATACCTCGTGCAACCAATTTTGTGACTATTCCAACTCATCTTCTAAATTTGATGTACAGGATCTTTCGTGGTCCCATGCAATGCGTCCATCTACTGTTGAACTCACCAAATATTGGTCTCGCACTATTATTTTGTAGATTTGGTCAAAATCATAGTCACTTTCATAATCACGGAAAAGTTCAGTATAGCATGTCCTTCTGCAGGGTCCAAAGGTACTACTACATGAAGCAATTTCCTCTCAAAGGAAATTGTCCGCTTCTTCAAATTGGTCACCCCATTCATGTTGATAGCCTAATCGATCCCAAGCAGCATGGGTTAGGGATTGTTGTCATCGACAATCTCTATTACTTTGAAATCATACAATGCGCTCGTGCCTTCAATATCTTCTGTCACTCCCCTCAATCTTCCCATGAGGATAATATTCTATTGATTTTCCATCCTTAATTGAATTGGAGACCATTGCAGTGCATGTCTCCCCATTCTTCCCAATGTCTGTTTAGGAAATAAGTTTGCATCCAACCGGAAGTCCATAATAACTTGATCCATTTCATATTCTCCTAATTGCACAGTGAGCCTCATCTCACGCCCTCTTCTTGCCTTATTCATACCAATTTTTCTAATTACACGACGTCCCTCAAGAGCATTTTATTTATCGACACACTTATTTATCAACTCCTGTAACCATTTCACAGCCTTTCTATCATGTAACAGCTTCATACAGGTTTCCAGAAAGGTAGTGAGCATGGAGGGGTCTATTTCTTTGGACAACTTATCCCCACTTCTTGAGGTGGAGGCCTCAACAAAGCTTTTCTTTGCTTCCATGAATGTTTCTTTCGCGCGCTCCAAATCAAACCTGACCTTCTTTTCTAGAGCCTTGTGGACCCATTCAATCTCTTCAGGCTACTTTCCCTTATCCTCTCCATTTGTCATTCCACTTTGCAGCACGATATTTACAATAGGATCCTCTTTGCGGCATTCTTCCCTAACCATCTACAAGTTTTGGGTAGGATGTTGAGGCTGCGCCCTCTTCTCCTACATTTTGGCTATCAATAAAGGGAAGTCTTTTATCGTGTGATAAAATTGGGTACAGTATTAGCAGGATAGGCATGTCGGGCTCATACGTTCCCATGCGTAGCATCCTAGCACTCCATAATTGTAGCAAATAACTTTCCCCTTACCCCTCGCAGGTCCTCCTCCTCCTTCGCCTCGTCCGTGCCCATGATATCCTTTATGCGCTCCCCCAATAGTTTCATCTGGAGGTTGAGTTTCTGTTTGCATTATATACGTGGGTGTTCTCTCCATCATTAACTAATAGCTATGGTATTTGCGCTCATCATGACACACTGATTTATAGAAGTTGCAGAAGAGTTGTTGTGGTGTCTACACAAATTTCCACATCAAGGGGCAATTGTTTATTACATGTTTTCCAGATACCTGATAGGTAGTGCACCATAGCATGGGCCCTATACATGGCCCTGCTTGAGCTTCCAATCTCAGAGGCATTGACCCTCCTCCTGCAAAATAATTCGTCAAGATAGGTTTGTGATATTTATCATGGCCCTGGCTCTTATACTTCAAACACCAAACTTCTTCATGCACCTCTAGCCAAGCTTCTCTATCCTTCTTTAGACATTGAAACTCTAGGAAAATATTCTACAACTCCATGTGGATCTATTGTACTCACAAAGTAGCATCTTGAGTTGGTGTTTCATGTAGTCTCATCACAATTTTTAGGGCTGCCACTTGGGTCCCAATCTTTTCTTATGATAAGGTGACCTTTAGGTGATGCAAGAGTGAAGCTACAAACCATTCGCGGTGATGCCCATCTACAAGATTCACATGTGTTAGCTTCACGGATCTGGAATTTCAATATCTAATCCATCTCATAGGGTTTTTTACCAGGCCTCATCATTATTTCCTTGAATCCAAAAACTGATTGTAATTCAAACTTGGGCCTACTGAATTCCTTATTCAGCATAGTCTGAATGTATGCTAATGGAGCCATAAGGTTATTGATGCAATACTTAATGTACCATGTTAATGCCTGATATTGTAGAGGAGTAACCAGCATTTCTTTCTTCATCTGCTCATCCATAATATTATGGGCTATTCACACGACCTTCACCATGAAAAAAAATTGGCCCGGGTCGTCATTTCCCAACCGCTTGAAAATGAGCAACTTCATCATATTCAACATATTGAATGGCGGCGAAGATGGTGGTTGTGTGGGTGAAGGTGTATGCTATGGAGGTGAAGGTGGAGGTGGTGTGGGCAGATGGGATATTCACGGGAACCCTTGCCTTATTAACTAGACAATGCTTTGTATTGAAACCTATGTTACTCCTATGTTGTCACTCTGAGGAGGTTCCATCATAAGGCTATATTCAGGACCTACTCTACCTCTATCCTTGAAGGGCTTCCCACTTCATTTAGTTCCAAACATCAAGGTAATGGCATAACCCGCTTTTCACATAAGAGCATCTTAATACAAGTATTCAAAGATCTTAAATAATTACCTCATGGTCCCTTGAAGAAGTGTTGCTCTACTTTGCTATAGTTCACTGAGGTATCGACGACAAATTCTGTCACAAATCCTCTGATGACACGATCAAACAACTGATTGACATCGCACACGATCTTATCTTCAGAGGCTTCCAATCTTCGCACTAACTCTGGCGTCCACACTATTGGACCATCCAACCTCCACCTTCCTGGGTCGTTTGCCAATTTAGCGATCCACTCATATAGTTCAATCAGGAAGGAACAAAAGAAAATTTCATGTATCTCTATGTATAGATACCTGTTCAACCACTATTCTTTCGTGAATCGCAAATTTCTGTTTTCTTGCATCATGAATTCATGGATCTTTATATCTAACCACTCCTTAATTTCCTTCTTAGTTGGATTCCATTGATGCAACATCACACATCTCTGTATGCAGATCCCAGTCCTAGAAATGGAACCACTTGTTGGCTTAGTGGGTCTTGACATAGGTTCAAAGTTAAGTTTTCCAAACAAATCCCTACACTACTATCCATTTTGGCATCAATTCATGGTGCACAAATAAAGTCTCACTCGAAGCAGTATGGAGAGATGTTGGAACCAATTTTCCACACCCAGAGATTAGTGTAATGTATTTTAATGCCTTAAACCTGCCTTTGCATAGATCAATAAGCCCTTATGGCTTATCGATATAACTTCCCTTAATCAGATTCTATACCTCCACAAACATTTATGGTTATCTTTTTTAGATCCTAAATAGGTGACTCAACCACTTACGTGCCTCTATGATTATCCTTAATCTCGTATTTACCTAGATCGGTTTAAGTGTTCGATAAATTTAACATGCAACAAGATATTCTTCATGTAAACAGTTATTATTACTTGCATTCATATGATAATATAAATCATGTAAAATCACACATCATTACAATATTAATTCATAAACCCATCATTCTTCATGACATACTAGCGCATTCATTTATAATAGAAGTAAATAGATAAAACAAGAATTTCTAGAATAATCTCTTTATTAATACTTCAGTTCTCCTTACAGACTCAAGACGTCCATGTGCACTCAGCTATAGGGGTCTATGCACTCAGTTGTAGACTCTTCTCTAGGCCTCTCACACACAGCTCTAGAGCCTCTCTTATACTCTTAGACTTCTTCGCTCTTTCTTTTACTGACGCATTACATTCATCTTCATCATTACTTACTTCTGCCTAAGACTCTTTAAGACTCTCCTTTTTATAAAATACCATGGCCTACAGACCATGGGGGGATCTACAAAAGCCTACACAACTTACATAAAAGAAGAGTAAAACCCTTTATGACAGTTTACTATCTACGCGCTCTGCGACCACAACTTGTAGAGACTTTACATTTTATACAACAAAACTTGGGCTTTACGCCCCAAAACTTGGGCTTTTACCCCAAAATTAACCCTAGGGGACCCTATCCCAAAAACTGGGGATCAAATGAATCTACACACAGAAAAATTACATATCAACTCCATGCCTAATATAGAAAGAACTACAACAGGGGCTTCACTGAATGAATTACCATAGGGGATTCACTCGATGAAATTCTAATATATCATGTGCATTTGTGGCATAGTAAAGAATATCCTTATTTTGATTACATATTGGAAAATAGCCCTAAAAATCACATTATTTAACCCCTACCAATATGAACCCAATATACCTTCCCAATTTAAAGAACCCCTACTTTCACTAGATATCGGTCATAGAAAATTTTAGGGGCGAATGTTCACCCTTTGGCGAAATTAAGGGGTTTTAAATTTTTAGTGGGCGAATATTTTGTATCATAGTACATTTTTACAAATCACCTCAAATAGCCCACCTTATTTTAAGGGAGAGGGTAAAAAAGGTAAATTTAACCCTTGAAATTAGGAGTTACAACCTTCCATTCGCCCATTTTCAAAATAGGTTTTATTTAAGTGAATCCATTCGCCCATTTTCAAGAATAGGTTTTATTTAAGTGAATCCTATGGGTCAAATACCATATTTATAAAAGAGGTATGGTAAATTAATAAAAATACAAATAAATGAGAGGTATAGTAAACAAATAAAACATTTTTTTATATTTACTCTATAAGTAACCTTATATTTACGAACACTCAAAAATGCGTATTTAGGTAAAACCTATGGGCAAAATAATATGGGACAAGTACCATGGACTAGATTGTTATTAATACCATGCAAAAAAACATTATTAACCTTAATATTAGTATTAATAAAAATAAAAATGGCACATGGTATTTGGCCCATGGTATTCACCAAAATGGCACATGGTATTGACCCATGGTATTCACCTAGAATGTAGCCCATTTAAGTGGGGGAATTAAACTAGAATAGATCCATCTTTACTCTGATCTACTTACCCCCGAGAGGTATCAAATATCGTGATATGCAAACTAGCATAGAGTGAAATGGATCAAGAGTAAAAATGGATGTTCTAATTTAATGTATGTTAAAAATTTTAGCTTGGTTAAAATAAAAATCAACTATTAATTTTATAAGTTTAAATACTATAGTAATTTTAAGCCAGGTTTGATACCCATGTAACACCAAATTTACAAGATCTTATAATTGAGTAAATATTCGCCAGACTGGGAGAATTCACCAAAAAATTATATATACATATTATATTATTGATAAAATCGCCTTCCATTTTTCCTATATACCATGAAGATTCACCCATTTATTATACTTATAAATTTAGGGGGTGTTCTTAAAATTTTCCCTGATATCGGTATCCATTTTCTCATTAACAACTTGTTTATAACCCCTTTTATGTTTTCATTAACTTTTAGCTCCATTTTTTATACTTGCTAATATATGAACCCTTTACCCCCTATTATATGCTCAATATATTGTCATTTTTTCCTCAATATATATCCCCGAATATGAATGCATGTGGTATGGTATTACTCCCCTAGTGAAGCCCTCATAGGAATTACACATCTACTTCATTTTGAGAAACACACTAATCACATGTTTTAACCATAACATTTTTCTTTTATTTTCAATTTTTAAATACAATATTGACATTAATCGTTTTATTTATAGCTCATATATTGATGCCTCGGGGGGGGAATCAATTGGTTAATTCGGAAATGTGAAATCGTTGAAACTGTAAAGACTAAGGTTCAAGTCTCCCTTGTAGTGACCTGGGGTGTGACGAGCAGAACATATCATAGCCCCATAGAGGTTTAGTGGTAGTTACGTGTCAGGCGGGTTGCTTGGTTCCTCTGGGTCACAAAAAGAAACTCATATATTAATAGAATTTTATCCTCTATCTAAAAATATATATGAATTTATTATTGAAATATACTAGTTAGCATGAATATTCAAATAATTATGCATCTCACATTGGAAAGTGGATATATATTTTATTTATTTATTTTTTACTTTCAATTACCTTACCTCTCTATATAATGTTGATATAATATTATGTTACTAAATACGAGCATTGGAATATTTTATTCATGGTCGTGAGTAAAATATCATTTTTGTTGTTAATACTTTTTTAAAATACTACATGTCAACTCTAGGTTAAGCACAAAATCGATTACAAATCTCCTTCATCTCAGTTTTAATATCTTATTTTTCTTAAACCATAAGTAGACAATTTTTTTATTGAAATATACACTACCAGTGCAACATTACATATTTAAGGCTTTGTAGAATAAAAAGGGTTATAGAGGGAGAAGGATTGTCCAAGGAAGCAGACATGGAAGTCCAGAAAAAATATTGCTTCTCTATTATTTTTTTACAAAGTCCCATGTTCTCTATGTATAAATTCTATATAAAATACCTAATAAAAGCTAAAATATACTTCTCACCCATGTTGAGCTATAGAATATTCCTCCCAATGCAAGTCGTAAGGAACTCACAAGAAGATCATGGCCCCAAATGTGGAAAGAATGTCATCTAGAACATGTGCCTATGGAAACACATGTTTTCCTAGGAGAACACACACATTTATAAGCATCTAGGATGTACAATGCATGAGTGCCAACGAGGATGTCAACCATGTTGTTAGCCTGACATGCCTTAGGAATGTGTGTGCACTCTTAGTTAGACAAGTACCTTTGTAGTGAGATTAATTTTTTATGTGCCCACGACCCGATTCTTTAGCATATTAGGACCACATAACATGATTTTGGGACTCATTAAGAAACATTTTCGATTAGGATTTGTTATCATTTGGTATGTGTATTCTTGGTGTGATCTCCTCTACATGTCTTTGGGTTTTGAGGAGAGACACTAAGAATATACGCTGGCCCTAAACTACAGCCACGTGATGCCCTAGCATGCTGTAAACCACAGGCTTATATGGAAATATAATACGCTATCCAGAAGTCTTATTCACAGGCCATAATCTACGTAGTCAAGGAGGCTCCCATATACGCATATCAAGGAGACTTATATGCTGTTCATAATGGAGACAAATACGCAGATCAGGAAGACTTATATGCTGTTCATAATGGAGACAAATACGCAGATCAGGAAGACTTATATGTTGTCTTTAGACACTGTTCATAATGGATATTATACACTGGTCATTATGATTGCTATATGTTGTTCTTATACGCTGTTTTGGAAGTCATTTATATGCAGGGAAGAGAGACTCCCTACATGCAGTAACAGTCATATGGAACAGCCCCGGTCATAACCGCAGACACGAGGAGATGAAGCCGCAGTCATGAAAAGAGGAGCTGCAGGGTTTGACTGCACCTGGTTTGGGTTTTAGGTGCAGTCACAACCTCGATGCATGGAGCAATGGATAAGTTCTCCGCAACAAAGTCTGGGTACACTTAAGATCTGAAGGTAGTATCCACAGCAAAGTCTGAGCATGACAATCTCGGCATTCCTGTGAATGAATCTGCCTGGACATATATATTTGCTATCTCAGACATACACATATTCTCTGCCTAGATGGAAAGTAGATCTCGGTGGATCTACTTCAGTCAATGTGATTCAGAACTCTTACTGTCCTCACTGTCTCAGCCTAATGGAGATCACAGTGATCCTGAAAGTGCTATCTCAATATCAACATATAGATATATTATAATTACGTTGAAGAGAATTTCGGTGATGACTGTGTCTACTGCAGTCCTATCATATATATCTATAGCAGCATGATGATGGATAGGATCATGAGCATGGGCAACATGATCATGGACAACTTGATGTTGAGAATAGCTCAGTGATACTTAGATGCCGCACTACATAATGAATTGGCAGCATCAAGAAGCAGCACAATACATGGACAGCATGATGTATGAGGTCATGGTCAACATGATGTGTGGGTAGCACAATGATCATGAGCAGCATGATGATACAGCATGATGGTGTTGGACAGTCAGGTGCAGCAAATGAACGAGATGCAGCACGATGACAGGTATCAGTTGAAGTAGAATGTCTTCAACTGATCTCATCATGATACGAAATGATCTATGCTAGATCTAGACAAGTCAAAGTATTGACTTCTGTTGTAAATGTACTCTCTCTCTCTTTCTCTGCTGAACTTTGAAGATAAAAGAAGATTTG
>APFE030153972.1:6927-67729 GCA_000404065.3 Pinus taeda | reverse complement strand
TCCTGAAGTAGATACTCTAGTTTCTTTGTCTCCATCGAAGTCTAAATCAGAGTATCCAATCAAGCTGAAGTCGTCCACCTGTGTATACTTGATTCCAAGGTCTTGAGTTCCCTTCAAGTACCTTAGAACTCTTTTTGCAGTAGACCAATGTCCCTCACAAGGCTTTTACATAAACCTGGAGAGGATTCCAACAGCAAACAAAATGTCTGGTCTGGTAGTAGTTAGGTAGTTGAGACTTCCTACAAGATATCTATACTTTTTTGCATCCTCAAATTCTTTTCCTTCAATAGATGTGAGCTTTAAGTTTTGTTCCATTGGAGTAGTAAGAGGATTACATTCTATCATGCCAAACTTGTTCAACAAATCTCCAATGTAATTCTTTTGAGAAAGAAATATGGACTTCGGATGTTGGGTTACTTCAATACCAAGATAGTAATGAACATAGCCCAAATCAGTCATTTCAAAACTTTTCCCCAATTCCTTCTTTAAGGATGCAATGTAGCTTTCATTGTTCCCTGTCATCAAAAGATCATCTACATATACCACAAGATATACAACTGTTTTTCCAACTTTCCTGACAAATAAAGTTGCATCATCAAGATCAAAATGATTGAAGTTGAGTTTCAGAAGATGCTCAGTTAGTTTTTCATACCAGGCTTGCGGTGCTTGTTTGAGGCCATACAAGGACTTCACAAGTTTGCATACTTTATGTTCATGTCCTTTCACAGCAAATCCTTCAGGCTTGGACATAAAAACATTCTCTTTTAGATCTCCATTCAAGAAGGCAGTTTTTACATCCATTTGATGGACTTTCCAACCGTTCTGAGCTGCTAGTGCAAAGAGTGTCCGGATGGTGGCCCATTTTTCTGTGGGGGCAAAAGTTTCCTCATAATTGACCCCTTCCTTCTGTGCAAAACCTTTTGCCACAAGCCTAGCTTTGTGCTTGTCAAGTGAGCCATCATCTTTGTACTTGTTCTTGTAGACCCACTTGCTGCCAATTGGTTTGGTTCCAAATGGAGGATCAACAAGCTTTCAAGTGCCGTTCTTTATGAGGGCATCATACTCCTTTTGATCGCTTCTTTCCATTCATCATGAGAAGCAACTTCTTTAAAGGAAGTTGGTTCAAAATCTATAGACAAGTTCAATTCACAATCATAAGAAATATCCATATCAACGGGTGAATTAGAGTCATCTACATCACCTCCATTTTGTCGGTTTGAATTTCTGGTTCCTGTTTTTCCAATTTCATCAGGATGAACACTTTCAAGTGTCTTTGTCAGCCACTTTGGGGGACCTTTCTAAGATGGTCCAGGCTGCTCTGTTGATTGAGTTGGGACTAAATCAAGATTGAGTCTCCCAACTCTATCAATTACATCACTTAAAGCATCATCCGTTGTTGGAGTTTCATTCGAGGGAGAGTGTTCTTCATAAGAAGATTTCACATGTTGTTCTAGTATAGGAACCCCCCCTTAAAGATGTGGAATCTGATTATCAAATTCTTGAAATGATTTCATTTTTACGAATCTATCCAAGCGATCAACTTGCCACTCAACAACATTGTCAGATTTGGATGATTCAAGAAAAATTACATCTCTAGATATAACAAACTTTTTATTTACCTCATCATAGAGGCGGTATGCTTTGGAGGTGTTTGAATACCCCAGGAAGATACACTTATGACTTCTAGCACCATGTTTGTTTCTATGTACCTTTGGTATCAAAGCATAACAGGTGGAACCAAAGATCCTGATATGTTTTACCAAAGGAACATGTCCATACCACAATCATAAGGAGACTTGTTTCTTATAGCATTAGATGGACATCTATTCTTTATATATGCAACACATAGAACAGCATCAGCCCAAAACATTATCTTTACATTTTTGAAGAAGAGCATGGATCGTACCATATTCAAGATTGTTCTATTCATTCTTTCAGCTACACCATTCTGTTGGGGATTATAAGGCACATTTGTTTGATGTTTGATCCCATGTTGTCGAAGATAGTTTTCAAATTCATTTGATGTATATTATTTTCCATTATCAGTGCGAATAGACCCAATATGAGATTGTGCATCATTTTCAATCCATTTATGAAAATTCTTGAATGTTTGAAAAGCATCAGATTTGTTCTTCTATAAATAAACCCAACACATTCTGGTGTAGTCATCAATAATGTCATGATATATTTATTTCCATTTGTAGAAGAAACGGGCATTGGACCACATAAATCTAAATGAATAAGTTCAAGCTTCCTATGTGCTCTTGAATGTGAATCATGAAAATTTTGTTTGTTATGCTTTCCTAGAGTGCAAGCATCACATTGCTTAAGTTTTCTAGAAATTGTAGGCAAACCAGCAGCACCATTTTTCTTCAAATAAGCAGAGACTATCATAGTTTAAATGTCCAAATCTAGCATGCCATAATAAACTTGATGGAAGTGTACCTTCTTCATGATGAGAAATATATGAGAAATGTTGTGCATGAGCAGAAGTTCCTTGCAGTTTGAAAAGCCTTTCTTCTTCTATTCCCCTCATGACAAGTGAGTGATCAGATGCTTTTCTTACCTCAAGCTTGCCATCAAACATATGAATGGAGTGACCTTGCTGGCAGATGTGGACCAAGGACAACAAGTGTCTGTTGAGTTGTGGGAGATATAGAACATGATCCAGAAGAAATTTTGAGAGACCAAGCAGTTTAAGCCTGATTGTGCCAAGCCCCGATGGCTTGATTTTTGACTAATCTGCAAAGTATACTACTCCATCAACATTGTTAGTGAAATCTTCAAAAAAATCTTTTCTATGAGTCATGTGACAGGTTGCTCCTGAATCAAGCAACCAATCATTTTTCCAGGATGCAAGTGAAGTATTAAACAAATCTTCATTTACTCCAATGTTACATTGTGCCTCAACATAGTGAGCAGATTCAGGTGCTTTACCTTTGTCTGTATCATCAATTTTACCTTTCTGTTGGTTTCTTCTCTGCCCAATTTTGTCCCATGGTAGCTTGCATGTAGAGGCATCATGTGATCCATTTCTTTTGCAGCAAATGCAATGTAAGTCTTCCTTTTCTCCTTGAGAATGTTTGCCCCCCTACCTCTGAAATATCTTCCTCTTCCTCTTTGTCCACCTCTTCCTCTTTGTCCACCTCTTCCTCTTGTAGAATCTTGAGCAGGATGTTTTTCTTTATGAGCAAGGCATACAGTCTCTTTAGAAGACTCAGGGGTTATCTTCTTTCCAAAATATTTTTCTCTTTCAGCAAACTTTTTCACAAGAAAGTCAAAGGTTACATCTTTGAGATTTCTATTTGCTTGCAAAGACTCAAGATAATTGGAGTATGTAGGATGAAGTGCCTTGAGAAAATCAATAAGAGGGATATACAGCTCAACCTTATTGGATTTGATATCATGCATTATAGACTTTATTTCAGATGCAAGAGCAAGAGAATCATTATTTTGCAGTTCAAGAGTGAAGAGTTTAATCATGAGTTGGACGACTTCAAGTGCAGAATGTGAGTCATAGAGTTCTTTCAGCTTTTGTAAAGCTTCAAAGGCATTTGAATATGATGAAATATGGAAACTCACCTCTTTATTTACAGATGTTGCGATTAATGCATAAGCTTTGCAGTTCCATTTTTCCCAAATGGTGAGCTCTTTGTCTGAGGTAGGCTTTTCTGGGTCACTGTCTCCTTCTCTGACACACACTCCTTTCCACAACTCATTGAAGATGAGGGTTTGTTGTATCATCCGGGACCAATCAAGATAGTTCTCCTTGCCAGTGAGAACTATTCCTACCATAGAGATGATTGAATGCATTTTGTAAAAAAACTTTTGCTGATAGAAAAAAATACTTCTGTTGGTATACAGTGAAATTTTACTCAAAAGGGCAAAAAGATTTCAAATACTTTTATGTACTATGTTTCTGCAAATCCCTCCAATGTTTATAAAAGGATCCTCATATAATACATCCACCATATTCCATTTTACAAATTCAGTTCATATTCTATTCAACGCATTCAAATATCTACAAACTATTCAATATATATATATATATATATATATATATATATATATATATATTATATATATATATATATAATATATATATATATATATATATATATATATGATGGTCAATATATACCATTTTATGCATAAACCCACAACGCACATATAAACCCACAGCGTTTCCCCAGATGTGGACCATGTTAATACTCAAACAGTTTAATATCATTCAAGCCACAGCGTTAATATGCATTCAATAAACCGATGTGTTAAAATGTTGATACCACACAACAGTTCGCATACAAATACCATTCAACATTAGTTTAACAGTGTACACAACAATTCAAACGTTTTGTTAAAAAATGGACAACGTTAAAACCATCATGCAACGCATTCAAATGAGCCTTAAAAAAAAAAAAAACGCAAAGCCCAGCTCTGTCACTGACATTCTTTCAAGCTTGTGTGTGCAGAAATAAGGAACTTCACCTTGGTTTAAAGAACATGCTATGAAGAAAACGTCCCAAGAAAAATGAAATGGCTCCTTCGACCATTCAGTTCCAAGAAAAATGAATGGCAGTTTCCTTAGCAGAAAACGATATGTGTATTAACGTAGTTCTGTTTGAAGAATCTCAAACGTTCTGCTCCAACAAACATTCATGTGACAGCGTCTGGGCTTCCGGCAGTCACCGACAGGATTGAATGCATACTCCAACAATCACCGCAAAATAGTCTTTTTGCTTCACGTCGGGTTCACCATACCGCCATTTGTGGAATAACGCAGTTACAGAAGTTTCAGTCTTCAAACACACCCTTCTCTACAGTCGTTCAATGTATGCAAGGCTTGTCAGAATCTGGTATCAACACATATATGGGCAGCGTAACAGTGGGAAGGCTTGTATGGAGCAGAGCGTAGGTAATGGAAGAAAATGTTATGGTGTTCAGCATTCAGACCTACCCACCATGTCAGGCCTGAGTATATATAATATGACAAACAGAGGGCGCAGGAAATGTCAGGAGCAGCTCTGGAGGAGCGACGCAGGTATATGGAGAGCAGACAGAGGAGTTACAAGAAGCATGAGAGCTAAAAAGGAGCTGGCTCTGATACCATGTCAGGCCAGAAGTAACTCCAGTTTGGCAGAAAACTGATTCATATTTTATTCCATAGGTAACCCATTATTATATACAATAGGGAGTGATTGTTCAGTTCATCTCCCGATGAATATTCACCTTCCCAATTTATTTTATTTACATAAAATTCCCAATCATGAAGATTAGGTGTCAACAATGTTCATAAAATTTCAATTCAATCTAGTATACCATTTGGCAGATATGGACAAAACAAGTCTGCTACAGGAAACTACTACAAGATGTCCTGAATTTCTATACGATATCTTGAACTGCTACAAGAAGTTGGATGAGGGGTTTTGGAGGAAAATAATGGTGATATGAAGTGCTGGAAGGGTGTATGATAATTGTGAAAAGTGTGGGCAAGGTGAACATCACCCATGGCCAAGTTCAACACTCTAAGAAGGCCAGATTTTCCTAAGATAGCTTTCTCACGGTAACTAAAAGGCAGAGGTTTAGAATATGGGTTGGCATCCATCAACTTCGCCAGTAATAGATTGAGCTCTAGAAAGAAACTTGCACACAATAAAATTAGTAGTCAAAGAATAATCAAGCTATGAATACCTATGTAGAATAAAACAAAGGAAATTATCACCTCTAAAGGACCATGGATCGAACGTCGACTCAGCAGCAACACGCATGCCTCTCCAACAACCATCAGGTTGGTACATGTATGCAATATTCTAGACCCCTTCTCTTAAGAATATTATAGTTAGAAAATTTTTGTTAATGAATGAGAGGTGAGGGTTTATATGCTAAGGATGGTTCAGCACTCTCATCCACCCTCAACTAGTTAATTGCAGTTAACTCCCTCACTCATGCAACGTGGAAAAGACAAATTAAGAAGGGTGATGATTATAAGGAATCAGGACAACAGTTAAAAGAGGAAATTTGTGTAAAGGTGAAGTCACCAAAGCACTCCAAGCCCTCCATCCACTTAATATTCATTATATATGCATCATTGATCCATCCCATTTCATAAGAAAAAAATTAATTAATATTTTTCAAGATCAAACACTACACTCTGTCTCACCCTAAAAATTTCTTGAAAAAACACACAGAGCACATCTTCTTCTTTTTCAGAAACCTATACTACTCCCTTTGAGCCCTAGAATCATCATTCAAACCCTCTACATCATTTCGCATCACTCCCATATAGTTAGAAGACCCTGAAAGAGAAGGAAATACTGCTACAGGAAGAAAACATCCTCCTATAGTAGCCTGTGAAACCATTACAACAAGCCACAATCCTATTTTTTTCCCATTTTCCATCAAGTAGAGGGAGTGATACCAACTCATGAGGCACTCTACCACTCCAAGTAGGACTCTCTACATACAGCAGTAGCACCTTGGGAAGTAACAAAGGACTTGCACACATAGCAACAACAACACTGAAATGCCATGAAGGGCATAGAAGAAATACACAGAAACAGGAAAAACAGAAAATCCCAAGGAGTTTTTAGACAATTTTTTGTCACTGTCCCTGTACTGCCCGTCTACGATGTTGGAGGATCTCTCATTGGATATGACTATGCTTATGTCATGGGAGCTCTTGTTTCTTCTCTTTTCCTTGTGGTTTGATTTCTGCATGAAGAGATAATAGTGAACATTGATCAATTGTCATTCATTTGTCACCAGGTGCCTCCTTTGCAACCATCATCCCCTATCGGCTCTTCTTTGCAAGCAGTACCTTCCACACTGCAGGTCAATTATGTGGCTACCCATTCTATCTACTAATGATCACACATATGGTATAGTACATTATGTACAGCGAGCATTGGAACCCAATCTATCTTTGGTACCAAATGACATGTATTCCTCACGGACCATGGTTCTTTCATCTAGTGAAGACCTCTTAGGATCCATGTTCTCATATGGTTCATGAACATATGTATGAGCATATTTCCTTGTCTTGTGTCAAGCTCGTTAAAAAATGAAATAAGGTTCATGAGGATAGTTCCCAAGCTTGTGTCAACCTTGTTAAAAAATGAAACAAAGGGGGTGAGCATAGTTCTTTGTCTTGTATCTAACTCGTTAACAAATGAAACAGTTGCCCGAGGATAGTTCTTTTACTGTGTCAAACTCGTTCAAAAAATGGAACAACTCCCTTTTCCAAATAGAGTCTTTAAGTAAGCTCGTAAAATCCCAGTCAAGTCTTTCCATCCACTTAGGTGAATGAAATGAATCTTAGAGGGAATGTACCTCGAATTGAATTTTTATGTTGGGGGCATGAAAACTTAGCTCAAGCATAGTTTTCCTTTGTTTCAAACTTGTGTAAAAATGAAACCAAATGCAAGCATAGTTTTTCGTTTCAAGCTTGTGTAAGCATGAAACTAAATACAAGCAGAGCTCTCCATGGTTCAAGCTTGTGTAAAAATGAACCCATGCCTGATTTAAATCTCGTGATTGTTGTTTTAATTAGCTAATTTATGCTAGATGATCCTTGGTTTTTTTATTCCATTGCCACCATCTCTTTGGCTGATCATATTCTTTCACTTGGTTGTTTTTTCCTTTCCTTAGGAACCATAGCAATGAGTGGTTTTGTTAGCTAGCCTCTTGACCATTACATGTTTTGAGCAATTCCATACCCAAAACCAATTTCAACCCTTTACACCACTCATTCCTCTAGGACGAGTCACCTTTAAGCTCTTTCCTGACTCGTAAAGGATGTAAAGGTTGTTGAGTATTTTGTCCCTTTTTGACTCGTAAAAGAGAATAAATTGGGGGGTCTGCTTTCAAGATCTTTTCTAACTCTTTAAACACAAATAGATTGCCAAGCTCTTATCATTTTGAGCTCGTTAAAGGTTACAAAATGTCATTCACCTAATAGGTTTACCCCTTTTCTAGGATGGGATGCAATATTTACGAAAAAGGTACTCCTTCGCCGAAATGGTCAAGCGGTTCTCTCAAGTATCATTTTCTACCTTTTTGAGCTCGAGAGACACAAATGTACGAAAAGGGACCATGTGGTTTTTCTTTTCCGTGTCTTTTTCAAACTCTCTAAACATGAGAAAGATATCGAGTTACCCCTTTCTCAGACTCATTAAAACATTAAACGACATTGGATTTGTTTCCATGATGAACGTGAGATTCTCCTTCCTAGGGCTCATTAAACTTAATAGGTTGGATTTGTCCAAAGGATGAACTTACAGTGCAATCATATGCTATCCCCTTTAGTTTTTTGATAAAAAATAATTGTGGTACCCATCATAAATGGTGGAGGGGAATTTGGAAATTCTATTAGTTGTGTCAGTAGCTCACTCTTGAACATCACACTTTCGGCTTTGTGTTAGGTTTGGATATCCTCCTTTTCATTTGACTTTCCTAGGTTGGGCTGCTCATTTTTTCCTTTCATTTGATCTCTGCCACATCATCATGACCACTAATCCTATGGATCCAACAGCTGCCAAACTCCAGAATCCTGTCACCGATATGTTCAAGAGTCAGTCCCTTTGTAGTTACACATACTCATGATTCTCTGTATCATTTGAAATCATTCACATCCCTTTGTCTCATGTCGATGGTGTGGGATATATCATGGCCCTCCTTTAACACAGTCGCTTCCTGTCGACTTCAGCTCATTATCTAGGAAGTTGGCTGAGAGACTCCCTTCCAGTACCTTAGAGCTTGCATTCCCTAATGGCAAGTTCTTTGCACTTGACGAAAAGTTCACATCATTGGCTTTCAATTGGGTGATTTCACAGGTGTTCGACATTAGTTTTTTATTCACATTCTATGAAATGTGCTACCAGTACCTTGAGATCCATTATCGTTATTGGTGGTTTCTCTTGTGATTGTTAACGGTTCACATCATTGACCACCAATCAAGCAACTTCCTAGCTTGTTTGTCTTCAACACATTCATTCACATGTTAGGATTTGTACTTTGATCGGGTCATTTGGAGCACAAGACCATGGAATAAGATCACACAAGTCTAGGTTGTGAAGCAATGTGACATGGTCATTTTGATATACATGTCTCTTTCAGATGAATGGTTGCGACCATACCATGAGTTGTTATATGTGATCTTGCTCATTATTGGATGGCTACAACCACACCTTGGTTTTGTTATGATCCTTTCTACTGGATGGATGCAGCCATGCCTTGGATCCATCGATATGCTCATTCTCTGGATGGTTGTGTCCATACCACGATTCATGTATCATTATTCTAAGTTTTTAGTGATGTATATGTATCTATGCTTTCTTGCAGGGTTTCTGATGATGGACTAGGGTTCCATGCTTCCACTTGTAAAGCATTTCACCCCTCACTCTAGTTTGGCCTTCATGCTTTAGGGGGAATTTGTTACACAACATTTTGTCATTGTACCTATACTCCCCATCTACGTTCCTCAAGGAACTCTACAGTGTACCTGACATGCTTTCCCATCATGAAGAAACTCTTAGTATGTCCCTCTTCATGAGCAAAATAATTCCTTTTTACACCATTTCCCAAGAATATTTCTTCTATCACAATTTACGAGATCGGCACTATTGACCAGTTTTCTCCTCACACAGCTCTAAAAAGGTTAAAACTAACCCTCACATTGATCAGAGCGATTGAGCCCTTTTCTAGTTGCATCGATCCTCTTTTAGAAGGTCTTTTAAATAAGGAGCCAAAGCTTCCATGTCTAAAATCTTCGTAATGGAAGTCTGGTAGATGGTTGGGTGGGATAGAGCCAAGGAAGTCAGTTTGGGCCCCTTTCCCCTATTAGGATGGAACAACTCAAGAGATAAGACCTTCTCCCATGATGAGAGGAACCATCTCCCATCCATCCAAGCTATTAAAACCTCTCTTTTTCCCAAGCAAAAGTTAGTTGGAGTTTTGGAGCAAGCTTGAATAACCAGCAAGTCATTTATAGCTTGTAGCTTTCTAGTGTATGTTTGAGGGAGAATAGTGTGATTTTGGTTTTTTTTGAGACTAGAGGGAAAGAGGCCTTAAAACTTCCATTGTCGCAGCTATCCATGAAGTTCTAGCAGAAGTGTAGGAACCGGGATACGTTGGAGAAGACCAGCAACATCAAGGCATCGGTTGTAATCTCTTCTTGATTTATATAAATGAAACTACTAATTGATTTCCTACATGAAGTGTCATTTTACATATTTATGGCTTAATTTTCCTTGACCTATTAATTAGGTTGAACACAATATTGTATGTTATCATGTTTGTTGTTATTGTTGTTTTCTTGTTTCAGGTATTTGAAGGAAGGAAACAGAAGATAGCTGGAGTGAGGAGGCAGGATCATCACCAAGAAGAATAGTGTTCTAAGAGTCATGCCCTCTTAATTGATTCTATCTTAAGGATATTCTCTGTATATTGTTTGTTTGTGGCTAGACCCACTTTCTCAGGCTACAGGAATTGTTTTGCTCGCACTGAGAACTTACTTGCACCATAGGAGCACTAGGAGAAATGGGTGCAAGATTTAATGGAACCAAAGAAATTTTTGACACGTGTGAGGAGGAAAACTAATAGAGAAACAATAACTGAGAATATCAAGGCATAAACTACTTTTCCACAAATGAAAATGGAGCTACTACAGGAAAAACAGGGTTGCTATAGGAAAAATAAGGTTGCTACAAGAGATAATCATCTTGCTACAAGATTGTCCCAAAAGACAATAATGGGGCCTATATTGAGGATTATTGGCAAAAAAACCTTGAACTTTGAATGAATATTCAAATATTTCTTCTATCACAATTTACGAGATCGGCACTACTGACCAGTTTTCTCCTCACACAACTCTAAAAAGGTTAAAACTAACCCTCACATTGATCAGAGCGATTGAGCCCTTTTCGAGTCACATCGATCCTCTTTTAGAAGGTCTTTTAAATAAGGAGACAAAGCTTCCATGTCTAAAATCTTCGTAATGGAAGTCTGGTAGATGGTTGGGCGGGATAGAGCCGAGGAATTCAGTTTGGTCCCCTTTCCCCTATTAGGATGGAACAAATCAAGAGATAAGACCTTCTCCCATGATGAGAGGAACCATCTCCCATCCATCCAAGCTATTAAAACCTCTCTTTTTCCCAAGCAAAAGTTAGCTGGAGTTTTGGAGCAAGCTTGAATAACCAGCAAGCCATTTATAGCTTGTAGCTTTCTAGTGTATGTTTGAGGGAGAATAGTGTGATTTTGGTTTTTTTTTAGACTAGAGGGAAAGAGGCCTTAAAACTTCCATTGTCGCAGCTATCCATGAAGTTCTAGCAGAAGTGTAGGAACCAGGATACGTTGGAGAAGACCAGCAACATCAAGGCATCAGTTGTAATCTCTTCTTGATTTATATAAATGCAACTACTAATTGATTTCCTACATGAAGTGTCATTTTACATATTTATGGCTGAATGTTCCTTGACCTATTAAGTAGGTTGAACATAATATTGTATGCTATCATGTTTGTTGTTATTGTTGTTTTCTTGTTTCAGGTATTTGAAGGAAGGAAACAGAAGATAGCTGGAGTGAGGAGGCAGGATCATCACCAAGAAGAATAGTGTTCTAAGAGTCATGCCCTCTTAATTGATTCTATCTTAATGATATTCTCCATATATTGTTTGTTTGTGGCTAGACCCACTTTCTCAGGCTACAGGAATTGTTTTGCTCGCACTGAGAACTTACTTGCACCATAGGAGCACTAGGAGAAATGGGTGCAAGATTTAATGGAACCAAAGAAATTTTTGACACGTGTGAGGAGGAAAACTAATAGAGAAACAATAACTGAGAATATCAAGGCATAAACTACTTTTCCACAAAAGAAAATGGAGCTGCTACAGGAAAAACAGGGTTGCTATAGGAAAAACAAGGTTGCTACAAGAGATAATCATCTTGCTACAAGATTGTCCCAAAAGACAATAATGGGACCTATATTGAGGATTATTGGAAAAAAACCCTAGAACTTTGAATGAATATTCAAATAAGAGGTAATTAATTGATCTATTACCTCATGCAAAAAAAAATTATGTGATTTTTTGTAAAACTCCTCCACTAAACATCTTGGAGTAGAACCATAAAAAAAATGAATTATGGAGTTTTCTTGTAAGAATGAGAATTATGATGGGATAATAAAATTGTTTGGAGATTGGCATGTCATTATTCACCTCACTCATCAATAGGAAGCACTCCTCCTCTTGCCATAAGATTAAATGATGAGTTCTATGAAATTGAGAATTGACAGCAGGGTTCTTTGGTAGAGAAGATTTTCTAGACTTAAGTAGACAGTTAGCGATGGATCTGCACAAGAAGAAGAGGATAGAAAAGAAAAATAAAATGCTGAAACATAAGATAAAGTGACAAAAAAAAATCATAACAAAGGATAAAAGGATAATAAGAAGTAAACTGAAGAGATAACCTCCCTCCAATTCAAAAGAAAGGAGCCCCAATCCTCTCAGAATGAGCTAAGCACCAGGGGAGCCATGATTAAAAAACTAAAAGAAGAATATGCCCTGCTACAGGAAGGAAGAAATTTGCTATAGGAAGGCAGAAAGTTGTTATATGAAATTGTTGAACAACTATAGGACAAATCACAGAGACCATCAAGGCCATGAATGAGGCACAATGAGGTCACTAAGTTGCTCATAGGATGAGCAACACTTTCAGTAGGGCGGTATGATGGGCCTCAAAATTAGACATCAATTAAGGCCCATATGAACATCCTTCAACACATTAAACCTATATTTTTGCATTAGATAACGTATTTTTAACTTTAATATGTTTAATAGGAAGTTTTATCGATAATTGCATATTTGTGCCTAATATTCTTTATTTTTATGGAATATTGTGAGAATATTCGACAGATTATGGAGATTTGGAGGAGGAGATAATTTAGCGACTTTCTCCCTACTAAAGGAGGATCAATATTGAATAATAAATCAAGAATATATTCTTAAATTACTGCACAATTTTTGGAGCTTTAATGATTGATTAAATCTAGGGATGTGTTCATTCTCATTTAATGCAGGTTCCTAGTGTTGGGAACCAGATCCACTAATTAAGGGATTTTGGAGGGGAAAGCTTCCTCATTTCATGGGGAATGCTTCCTAATAATCTTTTATAAGTACCAAGTCAAATGTTCATCTAGGGGTTGATTTTTATTAGTCTTCTTGTGGAGAAAACTTGTATTTTTGCAGCTCCTCTTCCATTTCTTGCAGGGATGTAATTGTATTGAAGAAGTTAATGAAGATTTTTGCCATGTTCAACTTCTAACTCTTGGTCTCGTTCATAGGACTCTGATTTTTCTTGGGCTTGGCCATCCCAAGAGCCTTAGAGACCTTTTTTGTCATCTAATTTTCTTCCTTTCACTTCTTATTCACATGCATCTCTTGTTCTTGTCTTTTTCTATTCCTTCATTTAGTATTGATGATTTCTTGTTGTAGGATTGGGTTAAATGTTTGAAGTAGGTTCTTTTGTAGGATCAAAAGCATGATTTCATCCATTGAACATCTTGGGAAGTTCATAGTAATAATTGATATCTTAAGTTTGTATGAATCTCAGGTTTATAATTAAAGTTGTTAGCTTTTGGAGTTGTAGCATTCTTGTTGCAATACCGAGGCTCATTAGTTACTTCAGGCCAATATCAATGTACCCTTGAGATACTCAGAGTGGGTGGAAATATTGGTTCCTATCAGGAAAAGGAATGGAGAGATAAGGTTGTGTGTGGATTTCGTAAAGCTCAACAAAGCTTCATTAAAAGACAATTACCCATTTCCAAAAATGGATTATATATTACAGAAGGTAGTTGGCTCAACTCGGATGTCTATAATGGATGGATTATTAGGGTATAATCAGGTAGCAGTGCATCTCGATGATCAAAAGAAAACTATATGCACTACACCCTAGGGACCTTCATGTATGCAAGAATGTCATTTTGCTCCGATATTAGTCTCGCACATGGTCAAGAAAAACTTAAAGAACCAAGGGTGCTAATCACTTAACAAAGGAAAAATGGCCCTCGAAAAGAGAAAAATTCCCTAGAACTTTAATGCTAAGTGACATGTTGTAGGAAGTGGTCTTATGATGAGAAGCACCCTAAGGTTTAAGAAAAAGGAGCTCAACATATCGAAGAATTAGAATAACGAAACACAGTGCCATTATGGAGTAACAATGTGAAATTTCTTTGATAGAAAAGTACAGATATTTAAAGGTGTATGGGTCGGAAGCTGTGAGAATTGAATTTAGAAACAAATGAGTTGCTCTCAGGAGTAATGGAAATTGTCAAAGATCACTGAGTAAAGGTAGCAAGGACCACGATCTTTAGGGAAGAGTGTTGGGTCTACCTTGAGGTGAGACGAGCCATCTCTATGCTCTAATGCACGTATTCAGTGAGTTAAATGGAGGTATGGGACTCATGAAAAAGTGTGCAACTCACCTGAGAACTAACTTCTCAGCATGTAGCTCCATTCAGTCAGGCAATGAACGGTTGCAAGCTTGATCTCTTCTTTTGCATTGTGACAAGATATCGATCGGTGATCACTCCAAGCTCCAGAAAATGGGGAATTTAAGTGATTAAGGAAAAAATGACAGGTGAACCGGCCAAGTAACTGAGGAGGAACACCATGGAAAAAATGTCCCCTAATCAAAGGCAATCACAGGAATGGCGTGGAGATAATGTCCTTAACTATCATTCATTTTTTCTTATTTCTATTATTTTGTACTTTTTCATTTTGAAGCAAGGAATCAAATCCTTTGTAATGATTTAGGTAGCAGAACCTTCACACACAGAGACAACTAGTCTATCAGACAGCTAGATCTTGACTGAGATACTATGTAACCATTTCTAAAGGTCCCCCTCTCCTTATAAAAATAGGAAAGAAACACTTAAAGAAGGTTCAAGATTTTTAGGAAAGAACTCTTGGAAAGGACCTTTTCCTAGTTTCATGAAGGCAATGTTATGAATCTCGATGTACAAATGTTTCTTAGAAAATTAAATCAAGATTTTTGGTCATTCAAACTTATTGGATTGTAGTATGTTCATCTCCCTTTGTCTTTCCATATATGATAAATATTCTTCTCATATTTCATGTCACGTAGTTGTTAGATATATTTGTCACTAGATGCAGATTCATTTCGATCAATCTATTGATGGAAAATTCTTGTATAAGGTTCATTTCGATCTAGTTATTGATGGATAATTCATTTATTGATGAGGGAATTAAGTCTTTAAAAAGCATTCCATGTATCTTAGCATTCCATAACTATTTCCTTTCTCTTGTTTCTCTCTGAATCTAGATATATAGAATTCTTAAAGTTTAACCTTTCTGTGATGGATTTATCCTCTATTATCTTCTAAAATTACATTTGTCTTAACAACTGATTTGCTGCAAGCTCTCAATATGATTTGGCCACCACTGATCAAGGATCATTTCCTATGTATTCCTGCATGTGTGTGTTGGTTCATACATTGTATCTTTATGAATGGTTCTCAATCAAACTTATTTGAATTACTTGTGAAAAACTCAGGTGTCACAAGTCCTTAAGACAAATTTGACAACACTAATTAAGATGTCCTAGGCACTGGTCTCCTATCAACACAGACGATGTCTATAGGAGTGAAAATAGAGAGCATGGTCTCTACAGGTTGAAGGGCAAGCATGTCAATCATGGAAAGAAGAAGTTGGAGCAGTTGTAGATTCCAGAGAAGAAGGAGTAGGTTCTGATGCAGTTGTAGGCTTCAAAAGAGAAGGTATAGGTTCCCGATAATAAGGTCTAGGTTCTAGAGACTCCTAGGGTTCGAGTTGAGAGGGGGTTTGTAGGTTTAAAGGGAGTTTCTAAAGTCCAAGAAGAGTTCTTGATCATTGGGGAGCAAGGCTACTCCTACATTTTCCAAGAAGGAATCATGGAGAGATTGGAAAGAGATATGGGAGAAGAAGAAGAAGCAGGAGGCTTCCAATGATAGCAACACTTCCAAGAAGTGTGTAGTTCAACATACAAGGATTTTTGTGATTGTGAGCACTTGTAGTGATGATGATGATGAGTTACTTCATAGTCTTGGAAGTACCTCCATCATTAAGAGGAAGTGTTTATTTGTGTAGCTTTAGAGGTACTTCAAGCCCTAGGGTTCACGGTTTAGAGGAAAAATCACCATTAGGGTCACTTGTGGGCTTCAAACCCAAGGTAGGGGTTTTGATCCCATAGGGATTTGGGCCAAAAAAATGAATAATTTGAGCATGAGAAAATTTGAGGTAATAGATCTTGGCATGTTAATTCCAATGCTCTAAAGATAATTCAAATTAGAGCTCTAGAAACAAAGATGTGAATTTTTGAAGTTGATTATTAATTAATGGACACTCAAGACATGTAGGCTTGAAGTTAATTCATCCAAGGGAAATTTATCCTCATCAACTCATGGAGCCCTATTTTATGTGTATATATACAAGGTGAAATAGAGGTTATTTCTCTTGCATCCAAAAGTGCAACACTTACCTCACAAAGAACGCATCGGAGAGGGGGATACTTATTTTTTGCGCTAGAGCAAGAGGAAAAGACAAACAAAGGTTGAAGGGACTATTTTAAGGGTTAAATTAGGGCACCGAGTTACTAGAAGGAGGTCGAGGGCCCTTGTTGGAGGGATGTGAAAAGAGGAGGTTGTTTGAGGGCTCATTGTAGGTGGAACAGTCCTTCAAAGAGGATGTTTCCTGCCTATTTAGAGCCTTATAGGGTGTCATTGTTACAAGCGAAGCGAAGGTCTATATTTAGGGTTTTGGGGTTGTTATGAACTATGTTTTTGTGTCATAATCAGGTCCATGTAGTAGTCGAGTAGACTTCAAAAAGTTGACAAAGGTATGTATTTTCGTGAATGTTTGTAGATGTTGGATCCAAGCTTTGGATTAGATTATATATCAGCTTGTGGGATCCAGTTTGGAGGCATGATTAGGTGATTGTAAGCCTTCATTGGACTAGATCTTACAGTGTAGTATTGGGTTCCATTGATTTGGTTGAGGTCAGTATGTTGGATACCCAAAGTAGCTCTAGACGAGCTATCTTGATGTGACAAAGAGGAGTTGAGGGTTGGGTGAAGCTTGGTGCCGAATTGAAGCACCTTGATGGACAAAGGTGACTGTTATCCTAGTAGTTTGGAGCTTAGGATTAGACCTACCCAGAGAGCAGATTGGATCAGCCCATGTACATGTAACAAAAGTGACTTGAAGTAGGTTATGTGACAACCCTCCTTTGAAGGACTAAGGGGCATCTAGTGAGTAGTACTAAAGTGAAGGACCAAAAGAAAAATATATGACATCAAGTGTGTGAAACATGTTTTTCACTATATCTAGTATACCATAGACTGTTGTATTATTTATATTTGGTTTAATATAACAAATATTTGGTTGTAAATTATTGTAAAATTTTGTTAAAATTTGTGTATACTTTTGCATATGTGATTTAATGCTTTATATTTTCTGTTGTGAAAAGTAGTTCTTGTTGAGATTCTTGGCTATTGTGGGATGATGCCCTAGGCAGAAAAGCTGTGCAACTTCAATAGACAAGGGAGACTGGGCAGCAAAGATGTCTGAAGGGCATATCTACACATTTTTTGAAGACAGTGAGCTGCAGATGAGGGAAGGGAACTTGAGGAAGCATCTCCACTATTTTGGAGGCCAAGGGAGGTTGGGATCTCTGTGAATTATGCAGTTCCAATACAAAATGGAAAACCTTTAGGATTGAAGGTGGAAAGTGCATAGTTCAAGGCAGACTAGGTTGCACAACTACGAAATTATGGAGGTCAAGGGAGGTTTCTGGACTCTGGAATTGCATAGAACATTAGCCCTAGAGGACAGTGGCTACGTACTGTGTAGTTCCATGCAGCAAGGTAAAATCCAATATGGATGATCTTGTGTAGTGCGCAGCTCATTCAGCGCTCGGTGAAGCTAAGTTTCTCGGTTGGGGATATTCTAAGTGTGGGGACGGAGATGGACTCGTGATGAAATTGAATTGTGATCACAAACTTAGCATACTTTGATGACATGATGACATAAATCATCAGAACACACAATAAAAGGATTCCCCTCTTTGTGACTACCTCACGACAAGATGCGGCAAGTGCGACACTTAGGATAGAATTCAGGACGACCATGACGACACTTGTGCAACAGTGCTCAAGACCTTATGTATGAGTGTGATGGATGTTTGCATGGTTAGGAAAACTCATATACAAAAATAATAACCTTTGGAACCACCAAAAAAGGCTCGCAAACATTACATAATAGTAAAACATGCCATAAGACGATAGTTAATCCAATAAGCAAAAGGGGCCAAACAACTTCATGAATGCTCATGGAATGAGCTTGAGTGTTTGCAATAATTAAGGAAACGACCAAAGAGGGATCTGAAATTTGAGTGAAATCCAAAATTTTGGAGGATGTTGAAGTAGCTACAACATTCCTATAATTATTTTTTAAAATATGGTTCACAGACACTGAGTGGCCTCTACATCTATGGGAAACTCCAAGTAGATCAACTTGAAGGGATTTACCCATTGACCAAATTAGCAAGGCCTAAGCCCAAGGTTGTCGAGGATATTTGACCTCGTGACCTCACAATAAGAAAGGTACTTTGAAACAATAACTCAACCAAATTAATTATCCCTGGGGCCTATATTTGCTATAATTATAATTGCATCAAGGTGAACATTTTTAACTGCCTTCATGATGTGCTTCAGAAATTTTTGTAATGGTCCAAGTTTCTCAACTAATTGCATTGGTGTTTTGTTCCCTTAAAAATTCAGTGTTTTGATCCTCTCAATCACATCATCCGATTGGAAATCCTATTATAATGAAGTGGTTGGATATTCTAGATGAGTCATAGATGGACATTCTAGAGATTCTAGAGATTGATCCATCATAGGGATACCTCCTTCAAGATATGGAATATATCTATCAAACACTTGATATGTCTTTACATGCGAAAATATGATGATATGATCAATTATTCTTGTCAATTTTAGTGGATTAAATGAAAATAAAATCTCTAGAAAGAATGAACTTTTTATTTACCTCATTTTGAATATGATATACCTTGGTGGTAATTGAGTGCCCTAATAATATGCATTTTTTACTCCTTATAGCTAGTTTGTTTCTTTTATCCTTAGTAATTAATGCATAATAGGTGGAACTAAAAACCTTAATATGCCTCACCTAATGAATGAAATTATAAAAAGAAATATTACAATTATTCTTCTCAAAAGCATGAGATGGAATTTTGATTCTCAAGTATACTAAACATAGAACTACATCACCCCAAAAAATCAACTTCACACTCTTGAAAATAGCATTGAACATATCATATTCAGGAGTGTCTTTTTCATTCATTCTAGCACACCATTTTGATGATTATTGTATGGAAAAATGTTTTGATGCTTGATCCCATGAAGAAAAGGTATAGTATAAAATCATTATAAGTATATTTGCCTCCACTATCAATACAAAGAATGTTGATATGTGACTATTCTTCAATTTCAATTTATAGATTAAAATTTTAAAATGTTTCAAATGCTTGAGGTATATGTTTCAACAAATAAACCCAAAACATCCTGGTATAATCATTAGTAAAAGTTCCGATATATTTATTACCAAAAACAAATGCTTTAGGCATGGGGCCACAAAAATAAGAGTATAATATATTTGTTCTTTCTCTCAAAGTACAATTTTGAAAAGGTTGGTTCCTATGTTTGTTAAGGATACATGCATCACATCACTCCAAATTCATTAGAATCATAGGAAAACTAGAAACGTCAATTTTATTTGACATCCAAAGGCTATTGTAATTAATGTTCTGAAATATAACATCCCACAAGGGATTAGATGAAAACATACTTTCGTCATGGTGGGAGAGGTATGTCAAATGTCATTTACATGCAAATGTTCCTTTCAACTTCAACAATCTCTCATCCTTCCATCATACCATTATGACGCCATTATGACCATGTCATCATAAGACCTCCTTATTTCACATTTTCCACCAAACATGTAAATGGCATGTCCTTGCTGTTGAATTTGCACAAAACGTATGAAGTTCCTCTACAACCTAGGAAAACAAGGAAATTCATGCAAATTAAAAACTAGGAATCAAAAAAATTTGATTTCGATGGTGCCAATTCTTGTAGGTTTGAGACTATATATATTTATAAATTATACAACACCCTTAATGTTCTCACTTAATTCCTCAAATAATTCTCCTCAAAAATTCATGCACCAAGTAACACTAGTACTACGAAACCGTGCAAGTCTGCAAGAAGAAAACAAAGTTTTAAATAAACCTTTATTTATGCCAATATTTGAATGAACAATAAAAAAATTGAGAGGATTGGATAGATTTATGTATTTCTTCCTTTATTTCCTTGTTTTGTTTCATCTTATCCAATGGGATTCTACATGTATTTAGATAATGTTCATTCTTTCAACAAAAAAACACAATGAAGATCAAATATTTCACCTTTATTATGCATACACCCCACCTTTGAAATACTTCCTTCTGTGTCCTCGCTTACTATATTCCATCTAGAAAAATCATGTGATCGGTCCTTCCCTTTTTTAGAAAGGTACATAGTGTTTCCAATGGGATAAACTATCTACTTCCTAAAATATTCTGACATTCTACAATTTTAGTTACCAAATATTCAAAATTAGAGGACTTCAAATGGCTATTATCTTGAATTAATTCAAGATAGTGAGAATATGTGAGGTATAGAGACTTGATGAATGCCATGAGTGAAATTTCTATATTCACACTAGTGGCATCATCACCATGCATGATCACTTTAATTTTGTATCCTAAAACCATGGCTAATTATATTACAGCTCTAAGTTGAAAACCTTCAACGGAAATTGAATTAGCTCCAATGCTAAATGTGAATGATACAAATAATTCAAATTATTCATAGCACCCCAAGAATATTTTATCGATCTAAAGTGATAACTCTCCTATTCATTTATAGAAAAACAATAAGAACATATACTTTCTTATATTTATTCTCAATAATTAAATCTCCTTATTTGTAATAGGTTTAGGTGAAATATATCCATCACAAATGACAACTTAAATATCATTTAAGATAAGAGTATGTTGGATATTTCCTCACCGTTTTGAATAACTTTAATTTACATTAAGCACAATACCAACAACTGAGACCATAGAATTCATTTTCATAAACGAAAATTCTTCATAAATATAAGAAATGTCAAATACACATATTCGCTTAAGAATAAGATACATTTTTTTCCACATTTATACAAATTAAAAATAAATAAATTTCCACTACTAGTTAGTCCTTCCAATACAACATCCTTCCCCATGATGTTTGCAATAACAATATCTGCAATACAATAATAATAATATTGCAATGGATGTAATGGGAAATGATATGGAAGAATGATAAATCTAAAGTATTGAATACCATGCACACATAGAAAATAGAGGTCACACAGAAGTAGCACGTAGAGGTCACATAGAGGTAGCATGTAGATGAAATAACCAAGTTTGAAATATTATTTTGTATAGTTATTATTCAGCAAAATGGGTGATATATTTGAGGATGAAAATGAGAATATACTCACCATTGACGAGTACATAGAGAATTTGGATTCCTAAGAATTAGAAGTTGATTTTGTATTGGGGGAGATGAAGGAATGCATGTACTCAAAGGGGTATCCGAATAGGTAAGTAGTTGTGTCGTACCTTACATGCATTCTCACAAACAATGTTGATGTATGCACAACTTTTTCTTTAGCTTTCTTTGAAGGCCATGAAGTGGTAGAGTTGTGGATAAAAGGTGATTTAGATGTGATTGTTGGAATTCATTGTTTAGAAATATATCTTATAATATTATTCTAAACAAAGAATTTGAAAATGATGACATTTTTTACAGTCAAAATGACAAGGGATTGTGTTATACCTATCGTTGACCTTATCCTGAGGCTAATGGAAAAACTGAGAGATGTAGTGTTATATATATGATGACTAGTTCCATGAGAAGCATCTTGGTTTCCAAATGAGAGACAAGATATCAAAACATGATGAAGAGGAATCCATGTACATGGACTTTACATTCCAAACTATTGAAGTCAATGTTTCTTCTTGTATTTCTAATAAGATATTTTTATTTTACTATAAAAAACTAGTGAAACATTTACTAACATTGAGCACACTAAACAATATTTTACAAAAGATAATTGTATTAAGACTGATGCTGCAATAAAAAGGAAATATCATGTAGTTAACTATAAATTCCAAGGCTCTAAAACCATTAATAGACATTGAATAACTCCAAGCTTGAATGAATTTTATTAATGTGAACCACATATAAATACATTGAGATATGGATTTCCTTTTCATTTTTCAAGAGGTATCGTGGTTATCCCTATTCACATATGATTCCATATATTTCTTACATGAATAATAAAAATATTTATAATCCACCATAATCCCTAGGATTAGGTATCTAACACAATATGTAGTATTGTTTTTTTTAATTTGGTAAAGCCTTTGACATAAAACCTAGGAACCTACTATTTGAAAGGATAAAGTTGTTGGGACTTCAAGATATAGTAATTCAATTGCTAGTGGCCCTCCATGTTTTCTTATGGGGGCCTGACCCAGGTTCAAAATTAGTTAGCCAAACAAATCCCTACACTACTAGCCCTTTTGGCATCAGGCTGCGGGGCATGGACTAAAGTCTCACCTGAAGCAGTATGGGGGGATGCTAGAACCAAGTTTTTGCACCCTTGCGATGGATGTGATATTGGTTTATTCCAATTATACCTGCCTTCGTGTAGGTTTCTTATCCCTTTGTTCTACCCTTCAGTGCCTTCGTGAAATGTTACAATCGGCTTCCGTGCAGCCCTAAATAGGGGCTGATGTTCTTTCACGTTGCAAGGGAAGCGAACTGTGATAATTGATAAGCCTCATCATTGGGTAATTATATGGGCCTTAATTCACCTCCTAGATTAGTCAAATCAACTATTCTCACAAGTTGTTGCATACTTTTGATCATATATTGTTCATGAGATGAGTTAGATTTTGATATTTTTTTTGTGGTCTAATGTGCATTTAATGCAGGATTAAAGGATAAAAGCAAGGACTTTTAGCAAAGACCTTGGTCAAAACTCGAATGGGATAAGGGAGAGGAGTTATAGAAGGGAAATCTTCCTCATCTACTACCGCTCCATTCGAGTAGTCCTCCATCAGCTCAGAGTACAAACAACCAAATCATGAGGACTAGAAGGCAACCGAGTAAGTGGAAGTCAAAGCACCAGTTTATCTCGAGTTTGGGAGTTGAGCCTCCCTAATTTTAAGGATGTCATTGGAGAATTCAGATATATAAGTAGGGAGGCCTAGGACCTCAGTAGGATTTAGACTTCTGATTGTAAAACTTTACTTTATTTTCGAGCTGCAAGACCTATGATAGTTTTTGATGTAATCCATTGTTTTGATAATAAGAACGAGTTTTTTTTTTAGCCAACACTGAGTTAACTCAGAGGGTTGAATCTCTTGGATTAGGCCCCAACCCTAGTAGCTAAGGCTCCTCTTTATTATACATTTATGCTAGCGTATATTCATGGTTTAATCGTTCATTTTCTTAAGTAGTTGCATTTGCATTACGATAGTGTACGTAGATTAGTTGTGTTTTAATTTTCTTCCATTTTTGCCTTCTTTCAATGAGCAGGTTAGCCAGGAGTTCTTGCATGAAGCTTGTTGTCTTGATTCAGTAAAAGGTTCATTTCATTGTCATCTTTTCCCATCACTTTTTTCTAATATTCTCATTTCCTTCAGCACGAAATGCTTAAGAAGAAGCTAGTAGAACACGTCTTGATCAGATTATACCCGTAGATTTCCTTACCATCCAATCGACAAAAAACTTGACCAATCACCGTCTGATTCATTTCAATTCTTGACTTTATGTGCTCTAGATCTCCATCGTCAATCTATCTAGCTTGATCTAATGGCTATTGTGAATTCTTCCACCTACATTATGCACTCCAAATCTCCACCATCGATCTGTCGTGCCCTCGATCCAATAGTTATTGCGTCATCTCATGTGAATTATTGCACGACCGATACCCAACCCAGAGCACGCGAGAAAAGTGGTTTTCCTGTTTTATGTGTCATTCACTTAGGCTAATCATGTAAAATTTAGAAATACAGCGTACAACCCTTAGGTCGTGTGAGATACTGCTTACCACCTTTATTCATTTCAATGTTTGACTTAGGCACTCCACATATCCACCGTCGATCTGTCTTGGTTGATCCAACGGTTATCACATCACCCAATCACCAACTAACTTGGCTAATATCCATTGTTGATCAATCTTGCATGATCCAACGACTATCCCGTAATCTTGCACGAATTCTTGCACGGTCGATATCTACTCGAGATCACACGAGAAAGGTGGTTTTCTTGTTCTATGTGTCACCCAGTTAGGCTAATTGCATAAAATTTTGGAATTCCGCTTACAGCCTTCAGGGCATGCGAGAAACTGTTTACTGCCTACGAAAACCCACTCCATCATTCCACACATTTTTCTTGAGATAAGATCTCTGCCGCTCATCCTCTGTTAATCATGTTCATCCATCTATTACTTAATCTCCCCAGATAAGATCTTCACCGCTCATATTCCATTAACCTTGTCCATCCATTTATTCACTCAATCTCACGTGGTAAGATCTCCATTGTTTAGCTTCCGTTAATCCTATTCATTGATCAATCTATCCATCTATTAACATAATCACTTGTGATAAGATGTCTGTCACTCATCTTCCATCCCATCTTTTGTTAATCCTATTCATTGATCGGACTAATCCAACAGTTCCCATGCACTACAACTTCATTATGTCCTCCTTTCACTGATTTCGTCCTCTGATTTCTCTTCCACTTGGCTCCTTTCGGAACATTGTTCTACGTATTATTTGAATGCTGCCATCCAATCATCACAATACTCCCCAGAGCACCTTCTAGCCACCCTTAACCACCTTCCATCCACCTATCACATCTACAAGAACAATTACATTGCATGCTTGATTTTAACAAAAATCCCAAAAAAAGTGAAAAGAGATTCAATTTAGCTTCCTTGCTTACACCTTGGTATGGTTTGATGCTCTTTGCTTCTACAACTTAGATAGTAGCATTAGTTTAGTGTTGATTTAGCAATTCTGCTTAGCATAGTTGTTTAAATGGTGAATTAGGATATGGTGTGATTTATCATTACCTATTGTTTCCTTCATTACTACAGTAGAATATCTCTCTTAGAGTAGATTTTCTCTTCCTCCATCAAAGAATCAAGCTTCTTTTGACTCTATAGAAGTCTCGCTTGGAACCCCTGGGATCTCTTTCCAGATGAACAAGTGACAACAAGCAGGACCTTCACTTCTACTTGTGCACATAGCACTGTCACCTCCAAGTTTGTAGGAACACTAGGTTGATAAATGAAGTTGGTAGCCTAGGAGTCACAACATTCTTGCTACAAAACTGGCACTCATCACTTTTTGGCACCATTGTCAGGAAGGTGTCAAAGTAGAATGTGGTTACTTCTTTCTTTTCTTCTATTTCTAGTGTTCAATTTTATTCGATTAGTTTATTTCTGCAAAATTAATCTAGTAGCTTCATTTCTTTCATTTGTCATTATCTGCTTTCCTTTCCATTTTATAAGTGTAATTTCAATTTAGCAAGTAGTTTCTTTCTATCAGTAGTTTTCATTCAATCAGAAATTTCATTTTTGAAAAGTAATTTCTTGCAAAAAATCTTCCAAAAGCCAAACCAAAATCATTTCCTTTCATACCTCCTAGGAGTAGGGAAAATTTCAGGAGATTCTTGCCAAATACCCCCACTGAATCCAACAGCTAACCTTCTCTCTTCTTTCGTGGTTGTGAACTAGAGGAACCTTTAGGTGAGAAACCTAAACAATTTGAAGAATCTATAGGAGAACAAGAAGAAGAAGAACCCATTCCTACTTAACCAATGGCTGAAAACCGAAATGAGAGAGGAAATAGAGAGAGAATTGAGGGTGCCTTCCCCATTAGGGAAACCAATGTACCTCATTTCCATGGCCTAACCACAAAATACCCTGACACTTTCCTATTTTAGTTTGTTGTTATATGTCGAACCAATGATTGTACAGATGATGAACAAAAGTTAAAATTTATTCCATCTACCCTCGAGGATGTAACATTACGCTAGTTCATGGGTTTACCTGGAGATAACATCACAACTTGGGCTCAGATGCAACGGGATTTTAACAATAAATATAGGGACTACTGTAGGTCAAAGGATACTAAAGAAGAGATTTTTAAGATGACCATGGGCTAGGATGAATCCTTAGAAGACTACAAAGAAATATTCCAGCTCAGTTACAAAAGGGCTAGGTTCACACTTGACCCCAAGTCACTAAAGCTGGTCCTACTTAGAGGAGTAAGGGAAGAACTTATGGATACGTTACATTTGTTAGCAGCATGAGATACCTACCAATTACACTATGAGGATATCAAGACTATCTTTAGAAACCATTCTAGGGAAGCAAGGAAAAAGGCTAGGAGTAGTCAACCTATGGCTAGTACATCATCTTCCAACTCATCCATTAAGGGTGAAATTGGAAATATGCTGGAAGATTTCAAAAGTGAGATGATGCAAACCATTGCCTTGCAATTGGACTCCATGAATATCAAAAGGAAGCAAGAGGAAGTAGAGAGAGCCTTGGCCATATTTTGTCCTAAATGCACCAGGAGGCATCCTAGGAATGAATGTCCATTGAACTACATTGAGATTTTCTCGGTCTGTGAAGAAAATCACTCCATGAACAAGTGCCCTTATTTACCCAGACTCAAAGTTGTATATCAAGGAGTTGAAGGGGTCACTGTGTAGCTTTGCTACATCAATCAAAGGAGACCTCCTAGGCCTATACCATACCAGCAGGGTACACAAGGGCCATCCCATGCATATTACAACCCCAACCAAACCACAACTATACCTTCTTGGGGACCCCCCGCTCATCCTTCTTAGTCTACACTCCCTCCTTGGTCCTATGGATCTCAGTATCATTCCCAGCTAGCCAGCTAGTCATTTCAACCTTACATGCCACCACAACCTCAGTGGAATACCCCACTCCAGGGGTGGAGGCCCCAACATAGCAATTCTCCAGCTCTATTGCCTCCACCACCTACCCAACCAAAACTCCTACACTCTTCTCCACCCAAGCAACCCCAGATTCCTGCCCAACCAATTCCAAACCCAAACAGTAGGCAGGCTCAATAAGTATATAGTGGAGAGACATCATACCCAACTTATGCTGTAGAAATCTAGGAGATTAACCTAAGATCTCAGAGAATTCTCCGAGATAACCAACCTCCCTCTACACATAGGGAGGTTGAGGAATAAAGAGAGGAAACAAACCTTAAAGTAAATCCACCCTTTCCTAAGAGATTAGCCCAACCACTCCATCCTACACCAGAAGAAACTGAACTTTTGGGAGAATTGAAAAATATGTGTAAATATCCCACTTCTCTAGGCAATGAAATATGTTCCCATTTACATTAACTTGATTAAGGAGAAGTGATTCAAGCATCCAGGAAGAAGAAAAAGGGATGCCCCTAACATTAATTTGATTGGGCAGCGGTCTGACTTAATGCTGGGGCACATAGTATGTCTAAACTATTTGGACCTTGGAAGCCCTATAGCAGATGTGCACATCAATGGAACCATTGTCCCACACACTCTGATTGATCTTGGGGCTACCATTAATGTGATGACCAAGGAAACCATGCTCAAGATCAACCTCCAAGCGTCATCGAGGAAGACCATAATAATTCTGCAATTTGCAGACTATTCCACAGTCACCCTTGAGGGAATTGTGGAGGATGTGATGGTCTTCATTGACTCCTGGGAGTACCCTGCATATTTTCTAGTTCTCAGCTTACTGGTTACCCTCTCATCCTTGGGAGGCCATGGTTAGCCACAGTCAATGATTACATTCGCTGCATAGTTGGGAATATGACCATCAAGAAGGGGCATATGTCCAAACAGTTAGTCCTATACCCTCCTTCTCAACCTTCTCTAGAGAATGATTTACCTTTATGGTTCGAGAAGGAGGAAGAATATGAGGCTTATTCAGCCCAACTTTATGTTTTGGATGCAACCATAGGAGGAGGACATCAATATGAGGATGAATTAATTGAACACCTGCTGCAAAGCCTAACTCCTAGATCATTACCATTAGAAGAAGAAGTAAGGAAACCCAGAAAAATCATCCAACTGACTTATTCTTGGCCATGTCAAAACCATAGAATTTGTCCCAGAGAAAACTTTGAAAAATAATCCATCTCTTTCTACTCTCGAAGAGGAAAAGCTATGCAACATGTTGAGAGAAAATCTAGAATCCTTCTCTTGGAGTTACAAGGAAATGAAGGGTTACACCCCTCAGTGTGTACTCACCACATATACATCAAAGAAGGTTGTGAGCCAGTCTAGAAACCACAAAGGAGGATGAATCCATCTCTTAAAGATATAGTCAAAGAAGAACTGCAAAAACCGCTAGATGCGGGATTCATTTTCCCTATCTCTGACGGTGAGTGGGTCTCTCCTTTAGTGTTAGTTCCCGAGAAAAATGGTAAGTGGAGGATTTTTGTCGATTACATGGAGTTGAACAAGGGCATGAAGAATGATCATTTTCCCCTACCCTTCATTGACCAAGTGCTAGATGGCCTGGCAGGGAAGAAAATTTTCTCTTTCCTAGATGGATTTAGTGGATACAACCAAATCCAAATCTGCCTAGAAGACCAGGATAAGACCACATTCACATATCCTTGGGGTGATTCTACCTATACGGTCCTTCGTTTTGGCCTATGAAATTCCCCTACCACTTTCCAGAGAGTAGTCTTAAGTATTTTTTTGAATTAGTACATGATGCGGTGGAAATTTATATGGATGACTTTACACCTTATGATTGTGATTTTCAAGAAGACCTAGATAACCTAGGAAAATTATTGCACAAATGCATTGAAATGAAGCTATCTCTCAATCCAGAAAAATGTGAATTCTTAATGACTGAAGGGATTATGCTAGGTCATTGAATATCTCAACAAGGACTACAGGTGGACCCGAACAAAATAGCAATCATCCAAAGGGTCCTACCTCCTCAAAAGCAGAGGGATGTCAGGAGTTTCTTGGGGTTAGTTGGATACTATCAAAGGTTCGTAAAGGACTTCAGAAGGTTGGCCTCTCCTTTATTTGGGTTGTTGGCCAAATATTCTAAGTTTATATGGTCAAAAAGCTATCAAGAGGCCTTAGACATTTTAAAGGGTAATTTAACTACTACACCAATTCTTCAAGGCCCAAATTGGGCCCTCCATTTTCATATTCATGATGATGCCTTACAAAAAGCCATAGGATCATCCTTAGTTCAAGTAGAGGAGAGATTACCATATGCCATCTATTTTATCAGTAAGAACCTGTCAAAGGCTAAGCTAAATTATACTGTGACTGAAAACGAACTCCTGGTTGTTGTGTGTTCATTAAACAAAATTAGGCATTACATTATAAGCTACCAAACATTTGTGCATACTGACCATGATGCAATCAAATATTTAATGAACAAACCAGATGTGAATGCTAGAACTATAAGATCATTAATTTTATTACACCAGTTTGATCTAACTATTGTTGATAAGCCTGGTAAGTAAAATGTTGTTGCAGAATTTCTATCTAGGATGAATCTGCCTGCAGGTGAAGAAGGAATGGTTGATGACCAGTTACCAGACAAGCATTTGTTTGCTATTTCAGTTATCCCCCCATGGTTTTCTAATATAGAAAACTATTTGGTATCAACACAGTTCCCACCAAGCTTTCCCTCCAAAGAAAAGAGCAAGATAGTTAGGAAAAGCACCCCCCTCACCTAGATTGGGGGCAATATTTTCAAACATGGCCTAGATCAAATCTTGAGAAGGTGTGTAAGGGAGAAGGAAGTTTTTGACATCCTTCTGACCTGTCATGATGGGCATTGTGGAGGTCACTTTGCAACAAAGAGGACAACATTCAAAGTGTTACAAGTGGGCTATTATTGGCCCACTCTTCATCAGGATGTGAAAAAGTACATTAGATTGTGTGATCGGTGCTAGAGGATGGGAAAGCCTACTCCAAGAGATGAAATGCCCCTACAACCTCAAGTGAATTTCGAGCCATTTGACAAGTGGGGCATGTACTTCATTGGGCCTATCAACCCTCCTTCAAAGCAAAAACAATACATTATTGTGTGCACTAATTATTTGACGAATTGGGCTGAAACCAAGAAGATTAAGGTAGCAATAGAAGAGAAGGTGGTTGAGTTCCTAAGGGAGAATGTATTCTACAAATTTGGGTACCCTAGAGGGATATTCACAGACCAAGGCATCCAGTTTACTTGGAACATGATTGAAAAACTACTCAACCATCACAAAATCAAGCATAGGACCTCCACTCCTTATCATCCACAAGCTAATGGGCAAGTGGATGTGACCAATAGGGCACTAGAGAGCATCTTAACTAAGGCAGTAAGCAGCAGTAGGAAGGATTGGGCAGAGAGACTAGTTGAGGACACCTGGGCCTATAATACAACATGGAAGACCACCACTATATTTACACCCTATGATCTGGTCTATGGGAAAAAGGATTTGTTGTCCATTGAGTTTGAATATAACACATTGAGGATGGCAACAAAACTAGATTTGGATCTCAATCATGCACAGAATGAATGATTGTTCCATTTGAATGGCTTGGATGAATTCAGAATGCATGCCATCCTACATATAGAGATAGTTTAGCTTCAGAGGAAGATCTGGCATGACAGAGATATTAAGGATAAGAAATTTCGAGAGGGCGATTGGGCATTGTTATATGATTCTAGGTATAAATACTTCAAGGGCAAGCTAAGGATTGGCTCAAAAATTATGTGGTGGAAAGATGTCATGATAATGGTTCAGTGCAAATTAGGACTATAAATGAAGAATCCATTCCATTTCTTGTTAATGGACACCGATTGAAAATGTACAAGAGGCCTTTACCAAAACAAGAGTTCATTGTCAATATCAATAAGACAATGATGATGGTGGAGCAAGTTCTAGCTCCTCCCTCATCAAGTCACTAAAAAAGAGAAAAAAGAATAAGGACTTAGGTGAAAACCTCCATGAGGCACTTGAGTCCCATCTTTGGGTTGAAAACCTCGTGAGGCGGTTCAAGGATGAGAAAAAAAATAGAAAGAGGAATAAGAAGATTGCTGGGTGAAAACCTTCCTTGATGTGCCCAGGGAAAACATCTAGGGTGAAAACCTCTCTAAGGCAGCCTAGGTGTTTTAAAAAAAAAAGACATAATTTTTATTTGCAAGTGGGGGAGAAAGACAATCAAGGAGAAAAGAGAAGATCCAAAGGGAACCCTGCCTCACATATACTCATCTCCTCCACTCCTTACCATGCATCTCTCCATCAATTCCATTGTTTTTTTCACTTCATTACTTCTATTTAGGCGAAGACTATGTTTTCTAGAGGATCCCCTGTATTCCTATAGCCGCCTATCCCACAGAATATCAATCATTAGCTACAGGTCTTCACTAGGATGATCCAGGAGCTCCAGATAATAGACTTCAGATAGTAGACAACAGAGGAGGAATAAGGATGATCATGTAGAAAATAAACAATGCAACACCTTTGATCTTCGAAAACTATAGCATGTCATGGAGACCACAGGTAAGTATGTTGCTCGCTCACTCATATGCATCATTTGATCAAAAGTTGTAAGAGTCACGAGGTAGTTGGTTTATAAGTGAAAAGGTGGCCAGTTAACTTGGCCACCTTTGTCCAATAAACACATAAAAAATTGGGTGTCCTCTCACGCGTAGTTGTAGTCAACTCATGGAAAAAGGAGGAGTATCACAAGAAGTGGTTAACTACGGATGTACAAGGTGGGAGCTGAATACGAGGAATGGGAACTGATTATGAGGAACCTCACCCTGACAATCCATAAAGGGAAACACAACATCATTTGCATGCATTCATGCATTCCACCTCCTCAAAACTCCCTCACTCAAGTCTCTCTCATAACTCTAGCCACCCGCTAGAAGCAAGGATCCATTGTTCTGCAAGAGAATTTCTACAGGAGAATGCACAGGAATTCCTATAGGACCCGTCTATAGGAGTAGTATGTAGGATACACAGAGGCAGTCTACATGATAGGCAGAGAGGGGTTCAAGAGGGAATATCACGAGCATTGTCCACTGCGACCATCCTAAAGAGGTAGGATCTGAAAATCCATCCCCATTTACAAGAAAATGAACTAGAAGCTCTTAAAGTTAGGGGATATAACAACTTTGGAAGGTGAATTACATATGTAGGAAACTATGTTTTCTCCTAAATTTAAATTTCTTGTGTCAAACCTCTCATTTCCTCCTCAAGCCTCACAAACAAGATGAAAGGAGGGTTTAATAGGAGAGAACCCACAAACACTGTGAGGACACAACAACACCCCCAAGTGCTTGAAATATTTATAAGACACCAATGGATGGGGTTTTTCAAAAAATTCACAGGGCACTATGATGAGGTGGCTTAAGAATTTGTTGATTCCCTCACTCCACATAATAGAATACATGTCATTGTTATAGTTATAGGGATCACTATAGATCTCACCGCGGAGCTCATCAGTAGGGTCACCACACTTCACCTAAGAATTCCATGGAGAAAAGAAGACAAAGCAGACATTCAAGTGGCAAAAAGGAAATTCTTTTTAGAAGGTGAAGAACCCATAGAGGATAAAAATGGAGTAAGGAGAGACAATCTTCCATACCCATGGAGTGAGGTAGGTTACCAACTCATTAAATATATCTCATGTGAGGGTAGATACAGTGTTGTTTATGGCTACCATTTTAGGATGCTTGAAGAATTAAGATTTGGGGTAGAAACACCAGTTCACCAATGACTCAGCATACCCTATTTCTTGATGCAATCACTCATAGAATCTAGTAGCAAATTAAAGAAAGGGAATTCCCAACAATTAGCTCACCATTGGTTGATCGGGTTCCTCATTGAGGATTCCCTCCAAAATCTCAGGATCCCTATAGCATGGTCAGTCTTCAAATACTTACCAGCAGAGGATGACATCAAAACTCTCACCTATAATGTTAGTCCTTCTATCATTGAGGTGGAGGAAAAGCAAGAAGAAGAAGATACAGAGCTAGATGGGGATGAGATGGATGGAGAATAAACTAATATAGAGGAAAATGATGAAGCAGAAAAGAAGGAGGATGATGCTGGAACCAAGGAGGAAACGAAGGAAGAAACTGATGGAGATAAGAAAGAACAACAAGAGGAAGAAGATAAGAAAAACAAATAGGAAGAAGGAATTGAAACAGAAAGAGAAGAACATGAGGAGGAGTCACCTATGGTGTCTCCAGAGGCCCTTGAGAGGGAGGCAACATCTGCCTTCACTGCTCTTAGTCAAGAAAAAAGGGAAAACAAGGAGGCAAACCCCTTTATATTTCAAAACAAGAAAGAGCGCAAGAATCAAACAAGGGAAACCACAAATATCAACAAAAATCCCTATTGAGATTGAAGATTCCCCTACACCAAGGGACAGAGAAGCAATAATAAGAGATAGACTTGAGAGGGAAAATGCATGGCTAAGAGGACAACTGCAAGAAAGGGAAAACCAACTAGCATGTATGGCCAGCCTCTCCTTGGAGGCCATCCAGTGTAGGATACTAGCTAAATCTTATGCTCTTTACCTCAAAGAAAAATGGCTACAATTTAAGATTAAAACACTAGCACAAAGGGGCACCATGCCATTTCAGGACTACAGGCAATTTATTGATATTTGTGACCAAAGTACACTAGAGGATAGGGCCAAAATGGTTGAGTATTACTTGCACAAAATGGCCCTCACAGACATGAATGTTTGGGATCTTAATGTCGAGATAAGAGATCTACAATTAATGGCTTTGGCATCATGGATGAAAACCATGAGGAGTCAAGGGCTACAGAGATGAAAATAATATTGGCCAGAGAGAAAAATTAACCTCTTTTCATCATAGCTAAACAATCAAATCCCATGGCCCTAAACAACACCCATAATCTAATTGCAAATGATCCTCAACTGGAACTTAGATATATTTCTGCCCAAGAGCAAGCAATTTCACATTTTGAGGATATGTTTAGGCTGCTAGGAGAAGATAGTATACATGCCTACTTAAGGAGATGGAACACACCACCACATAGCTTGAAGATCATAGAATATCACTCCGCTCAAAGTTTGAGAGAGACACTCGACAGGACACTAATGTATAAGAAATCAATGCAAAGGTTGAAGGTCAATTGGATAGGCTTAAAACACAGGCCACCACTACTCCTAGGGATGCTAGAAGGGAGAAAAGAAGAAGAGGAAAAGGGGTAGTGGGAAGAAGTAGAAAGGAAAGTAGGCTTCTATGAACAAGAAGAAGAGACCATAACAGAAGCATGGGATGTCAGAGAGGCTACCAGAGCCATGAAGGACATGGACATTGACTAAGTTGCTCAGAGGATAAGCAACACTTTCAGTATGGGTGTGATGATGGGCCTCATAATTGGGTAATTATATGGGCCTTAATTCACCTCCTAGCTTAGTCAAACCAACTATTATCACAACATATTGTATACTTTTGATCATATTTTGTTTATGAGCTGAGTTAGAGTTAGATATTTTTCTTTGTGGTCTAATCTACATTAGATGTAGGATTAAAGGATAAAATCAAGGAATTTTAGCAAAGAACTTGGTCAAAACTCGAATGGGACAAGGGAGAGGAATTATAGGAGGGAAATCATCCTCATTTATTACCACTCCATTCACATATTTCTCCATCAATCCGGAGTACAAACAACCAAATCATGAGGACTAGAAGGTAGCCGAGTAAGTGGAAGTCAAAGCATCAGTTTATCTCCAGTTTGGGAGCTGAGCCTCCCTAATTTTAAGGAAGTCATTGGAGACTTTAGATGTATAAGTAGAGAGGCCTGGGACCTCAGTAGGATTCAAACTTTTGATTGTAAAACTTTACTTTCTTTTCGAGCTGCAAGACCTGTGGTAGTTGTTGATGTAATCCATTGTTTTAATAATAAGAATGAGCTTTGTTTTGAGCTAGCACTCAGTTAACTAAGAGGGTTGAAGCTCTTGGGTTGAGGCCCAACCCTAGCAACTAATTTTGCTCTTTATTGTACATGTATGCTAGTGTAGATTCATGGTTTAATCGTTCATTTTCTTAAGTAGACGCATTTCCATTACAGTAGTGTAGTGTAGATTAGTTGTGTTTCAGTTTGCTTCCATTTGTGCCTTCTTTCAATTAGCAAGTTAGCCATGAGTTATTGCATGAAGTTTGTTGTCTTGATTTAGTACGAGGTTCATTTCATTGTCATCTTTTTCCATCTCTTTTTGCTGATATGCTCATTTCCTTCAAAGGGAAATGCTTAAGAAGAAGCTAATAAAACACGTCTTGATCAGATTATACCATCCGATCCAAAACAAACCTAACCAATCACTGTCTGATTCATTCCAATGCTTGACTTTATCTGCTCCAAATCTCCACCGTCAATCTGCCTAGCTTGATCCAACAGCTATCGTTAATTCTTCCACCGACTTTATTCGCTTCAAATCTCCACCATCGATCTCTCACACCCTCGATCCAACAACTATCACATCATCTCATGTGAATTATTGCACAACCGATAGTTCAACGATATCACACGAGAAAAGTGGTTTTCCCATGCTACGTGTCATTCACTTAGGCTAATCGCGTAAAATTTAGAAATACAGTTTACAGCCCTTAGGGCATGGAAGATACTACTTACCACCTCTTTTCATTTCAACATTTGACTTTAGGCACTCCACATCTCCACCATCGATCTGTCTTGCTTGATCCAACAGCTATCTCGTCACCCGATCACCAACTAAATTGGCCAATATCCACCATTGATCAATCCCACATGATCCAACGACTGTCACACAATCTCACGCAAATTCTTGCATATTCGATATACGTCTGAGAGCATGTGAGAAAAGTGCTTTTCTCATGCTACGTGTCACCCAGTTAGGCTAATTACCTAAAATTTTGGAATTTCGCTTACAGCCTTGAGGGCATGCGAGAAACTGCTTACCGCCTATGAAAACCCGCTCCATCATTCCGCACATTTTTCCCATAATAAGATCTCCACCACTTGTAGGTTTTAACCCCGTAGAGAAATTACCTGCATACGAATTCTAAAACACATAAAATAAACAATGCGAGATCATAACACCTAAAACACATATACATAGAGATTTTCCCATGGATCCCAAAACTGGGACTACCAGCTTGATTTTTCATTATATTTCCTTTCAATGTTACAATACATATTTATACATGTCGAAGCATCCAATACCATGGACCAAAAACCATCGCGTCCAATACCATGGACCGAAAACCATTGCATCCAAAAAACATGTGTGAAAATCATGCACAAAACCATAGCTGGGTCTGGCCAACCTAACATAGGGTCCAAAACCAAAATTTTCTGGGGCACTGCCTCGGACCCCATAAAGTGGGGTTACGGGTGCCCTGCAAACCCCCTATTAACTACGAGGAAAGAATATAACACAACCCAACATTCTCCCACTTGTTGTTTTCTTTCCACAGGGGGGCACAAGAGAGCTTAGTCATTTTCCTAGCCCTGAAATGCCCATTCTCTCTCTACACCAAGAGAACTTCTCAGAGCTCACAGATTTTTTCAATGCACCTGTAGTATTCTTCAAAGTGTCCACATTTACCAGCAACACCTTTTTGTCTTCTATCATATCCCTCACAAAGTGATACTTAACATCAATGTGCTTTGTCTTTGAATGATATGCAGGGTTCTTTGCCAAGAAAATTGCACTTTGGCTATTACAGTCTATCATTATAGCTTCCTGTACTAACCCCATACTTGAACACAATCTCTGCAACAAAACTTCTTCCTTGCTTGCATGAGTGGCTACCATGTATTCTGCCTCTATAGTTGAGAGTGCCACTACATATTATTTCTTACTCATCCACCTGACTGCACCTCCAAATAAGTTAAACACATACCCACTTGTATATCTTCTCTGATCCAGATCTCCAGACCAGTCTGCATCAACAAAGCCATGAATATCCAACACTATGTCCAATCCTAGTCTTCCTTGGTAGCACAGAACATAATCACTAGTGCCATGTAAATGCCTGAAAACCCGCTTCACTGCTGTCCAATGCTCCTTTCCTGGTTTTGACATAAACCTGCTCAATACTCCCACTTCATGTGCAATGTATGGTCTAGTATAGACCATTGCATACATTACGCTACCAACTGCACTTGCATATGGAACATGGGACATGTCCTCTTCCTCTTCTTGTTTCTTGGGACATTGTTCAGTAGATAACCTCACACCTACATGAATAGGAACCTTCACTGGTTTACTATCCTGCATATTAAACCTTTGCAGTATTGTCTCGACATACTTCCTTTGGTTTAACTAGAGCTTCCTCTTTGCCTGATCTCTTTTCATTTCCATGCCCAAAATATAGTTTGCAACACCAAGATCTTTCATGTTGAATTTGGAGGACAATTGGGTCTTCAAATCCTGGATAATTTCTTTGTCATTTTCAACTAGCAACATATCATCCACATACAATACCAGATAAATAACATGGTCACCAATTAATTTAAAATACACACAGTGATATGCTTTGCTTCTGGTGAAGCCAAGTCCTCGTATAAATGTATCAAATTTCTGATACCACATCCTTGGTGACTATTTTAACCTATACAAAGACATATTTAACTTGCATACCAGTTCTTTCTTACCCTTTGCTACAAAGCCTTTAGGTTGCTTCATGTAGATTTCCTCTTCTAGATCCCCATGAAGAAATGTTGTCTTCGCATCCATCTGTTCTACCTCAAAATCAAAAGTAGCAGCAATAGATAAAAGTAATCTAATAGAAGTTACCTTGGCAAGAGGAGAAAAAATATCACCAAAATCAATTCCCGACACCTGGGAGTAACCTTTTGCTACCAACCGAGCTTTGTATTTCTCCACTTTTCCCTCTACATTTGTCTTCCTTTTGAACACCCATTTGTTGCCAATGTGTTTCCTTCCAGCCGACAATAGCACCAGATCCCAAGCCTCATGTTTCTGCAAAGATGTTGTTTCATCAACCATGGCCTCTTTCCAGAGTTTCCATCCTCTGAATCTACTACTTCCTTCACAGTTCTGGGATCATCGTCAGTAATAGATAAAGCAAAATTTGAATAGAAAGCGGATGGAATATACCTTTAAGGTTGCCTTCTTTCTCGAACTGATCTTCTCACAGCCGAAGTTTGTGGCTCTTCATCTTCTGATTCCTCCTCTGCTGTAGAGTCTGATTCTTCCTCCTTTAGCTCAAAATCTATCTTCTCAGGTTCCTTTTGTTGGACTTCATGTTTAATAACATCTTTCACCTCTCTAAACACGACATCTCGGTTGTTCACAACCTTCTGTGTGACTGGGTTCCAAAGCTTATAACCCTTTAAACCATCCTTATACCCAATAAAGATGCACTTTTCAGATTTACCATCCAACTTGGTTCATTTCTCCTTTGGAACATGTACATATGCATCACATCCAAATACCCTCAGATGTGAAAGAGAGGGTTTCTTACCAGTCCATACTTCTTGTGGAGTCTTATCCTCCAATGCTGATGAAGGTGAACTGTTGACCAAGTAACATGCAGTATCCACCACCTCTGCCCAGAATTCCTGTCCTAACCCGGCACCACTGAGCATGCTGCTTGCCCTTTCCATCAACGTCTTGTTCATTCTTTCTGCGACTCCATTTTGCTGAGGTGTATATGGAGTAGTCTTCTGCCGTGCTATACCACACTTCTTACAGAATTCTTCAAATTCCTTGCTATAGAATTCTCCACCAATATCTGTCCTCAGTACCTTTATCTTCTTCTCTGTCTGATTTTCCACCAGAGCCTTAAATTCTTTAAACCTGTCAAAGACTTCAGATTTCTTCTTAAGGAAATATATCCATGTATTCCTTGAGAAGTCATCTATAAATGATACATAGAACACAGACTTACCTAGTGATGGAACCTTCACAGGTCCAAACACATCACTGTGCACAAGCTCTAATATTTGTTTCGTCCTCTTACCACCAGAGGGGAAACTCACCCGATTCTGCTTCCCATATACACAATTTTCACAGAAATCAAAATCCAGAGAGCTATTCTCATACCTTCTACCATACCTTTACCATGAAGTATTCGAAGGCCCTTCTCTCCAATATGTCCAAGCCTTTGATGCCACAGCATGGTCTTCTCTCCAGAGACCACTAGATTTTCTGCTCCACATTTAGGAACCACAGAACTATTGCACCCATCAATAACAGTGCTACCTTGTAGCTTGTACAGAGTTTCAATCGAAACTCCCCACATCAATACCAATGTTCCCCTAACCATATTACATGTATCCTTCTCGAACACTGTTTTCATACCTGCATCATCCAACTTGCTAACATAATTCAAATTTCTGGCTAATGTAGGAATATGTAGAACACCTGGAAGCTTTCTAACCCTTCCACCTTGCAACTTCAACTTTACTTTTCTGCAACCAATGATTCTAGCCTTCCTTTCATCCCCCAAGAAGACATCACCAACATCATATTTCTCATACTCAAAAAACCACTCTCTATGGGGAGTGAAGTGAAAGGATGCACCTGAGTCAATCAACCATGCCTCGTGATCTACATGTGTACTTGAAGAAGCCAAGTACACATCCCCACCTTCATCTGAGGTTGTTGTTCGCCTCTATAGAAAGGCATCATCGATCCCTTCCTTTATGAGGGCTTTAGATTTACAATCCCTTTTTTAAGTGCCTTTCCTTTCCCATTTCCATCACACCACCTTTACAAGTTTTCCTGGAGATTTAGATCTCCCTCTAGATTTAGATCTCCCACTCGATGACTTATTTTTGTTTATGTTCTGGGACCATCCTCGTACAGAAAAGGCATCACCATTCTGGCTCTCTGTGTTTTTCCATCTCATCTCCTCCATTAGCAAGGATGAGACTATTTCATCAAAATGCAAGGCAGTTTCATTACGAATTATTGCAATAACCAGACTATCCCACAAATCTAGTAGAGAACACAACAAACTGATGCACTTATCTTCATCTAAAATTTTAATATCAATAGATGCTAACTGACTTACCACAATATTAAATGCATTCAGATGCTTTGTCACTGTGTCTCCATCTTTCATCCTCAGGTTATATAGCTCTTTTCACAGGAATAGCTTATTCACCAAAGACTTAGATTGGTACAAAGTCCCTGACTTGTCCCACAAAGCCTTCGCTTTAGCTTCCCCTGATACATTTAGCAATACTGAATCTGAGACACGCAATCATATTGTGCTCTTTGCCTTTAGATCCAACTTCTTCCATTCTTCATCGGACACTCCCATTGGTTTAGTACCCAGATCTACCATGATCCACTCGTCTTTATCCACCAACAGATCCTCCATCTTGAGTTTCCACAACTCAAAACTCTGACCATTAAATTTCTCAATCTCTATCTTTCCACTGCTCGCCATCTTCTTTCACCACCATAATTGATCTCGTAGATCTCCCACTGAATAGGGTCTACCACAGGCCTGAGTGAAACCCCTCAGCAACAAAGGTGTCCCCTTGAAGCCAAAACAACTCTGATAACAAATGTAGCTTTTAACCCCGTATAGAAATTACCTACATATGAATTCTAAAACACATAAAATAAAAAATGCGAGATCATAACATATAAAACACATATACACAAAGATTTTCCCCTGGCTCGCAAATCTGGGACTACCAACTTGATTTTTCATTATATTTCCTTTCAATGTTATAATACATATTTATACATGCTCAAGCATCCAATACCATAGACCAAAAACCATCACATCCAATATGATGGACCGAAAACTGTCGCGTCCAATACCATGGACCAAAAACCATCGCATCCAAAAAACATGTGCAAAAATCATGCACAAAATGATAGGTGGGTCTGCCCAACCTAACATAGGGTCCAAAACCAAAATTTTCTGAGGCACTACCCGAAACCCCATAAAGTGGGGTTATGGGTGCCCTTCAAACCCCCTGTTAACTACAAGGAAAGAATATAACACAACCCAACACCGCTCATCCTCCATTAGTCATGTTCTTCCATCTATTACTTAATATCTCGTGATAAGATCTCCACCACTTATCTTTTGTTAACCCTGTCCATCCATCTATTCACTCAATCTCACGCGATAAGCTCTCTGCCGCTCATATTTCGTTAATCCTATTCATTGATCGATCTATCCATCTATTAACGTAATCTCTTGCGATAAGATCTTTGTCACTCATCTTCCATCCGATATTTTGTCAATCTTGTTCATTGATCTGACTGATCCAACAGTTCTCGTGCACTGCTGCTTCATTATGTCTCCCTTTCACTGATTTTGTCCTCCGATTGCTCTTCTGCTTGACTCCTTCCTGAACTTTGTTCTACGTATTATTTGAATTTTTTCAACCGATCATTGCAATACCGCCCTAAGCACCTTCTAGCCACCCTCAACCACCTTCCATCCACATGTCACATCTACAAGAACAATTACATTGCATGCTTGATTTTACCAAACAAGCCAAAAAGGTGAAAACAGATTTAGTTTAGTTTCCTTGCTTACACCTTGGTATGGTTTGATGCTCTTTACTTCTGCAACTTAGATAGTAGCATTAAGTTAGTGTTGATTTAGCAATTCTTCTTAGCATATCTATTTAAATGGTGAATTAGGATATGGTTTGATTTAGCATTACCTATTTTTTTCTTCATTACTGCAGTAGAATAGCTCTCTTAGAGTTGATTTTCTCTCCTTCTATCAAAGAATCAAGCTTCTTATGACTCTATAGAAGTTTGGCTTTGAGCCTCTAGGATCTCTTACCAGATGAAAAAGTGACAACAGGTAGGACCTACTATCACCTCCAAGTTTGTATGAACCCAAGATTGATAAGTAAAGCTGGTAGCCGAGGAGTCACAACATCCTTGCTAAAATATTGATGCTCATCACTTTTTGGTGCCATTGCCGAGGAGGTGTTAGAGTAGAATGTGATTACTACTTTATTTTCTTCTATTTCTAGTCTTCAATTTTATTCCATTAGTTTATTTCTGCAAAAGTAATCTAGTAGATTCCTTTCTTTCATTTATCATTATCTGCTTTCCTTTCCATTTTGTAAGTAGAATTTCAATTCAACAAGTAGTTTCTTTTTGTCAGTAGTTTTCATTCAATCATCAATTTCATTTCTACAAAGTACTTTCTTCAAAAAATATTCAAAAAACCAACCCAAAAATATTTCCTTTCATGCATCATAGGAGTATGGACAATTTAGGGAAATTCTTGCAAAATAGCCCCACTGAATCCAACAACCAACCTTCTCTCTTCTTCGGTGGCTGTGAAGTGGAGGAGCCTTTAGGTGAGCAACCTGACATATTTGAATAACCTATAGGGGAAGAATAAGAAGAAGAAGAAACCATTCCTACTATACCAATGGCTAAAAACTGAAATGATAGAGGAAATAGAGAGAGAATTGAGGGTGCCTTCCCCATCAGGGAAACCAATGTGGACACTAAGATGAAGAATATAAGCCCCTCTACTTTAACTCATTTCCATGGCCTGACCATAGAGTACCTTGATACTTTCCTATTTTATTTTGTTGTTATATGCTAAACCTATGACTATGCAGATGATGAGAAAAAGTTAAAATTGTTTCCATCTACCCTCAAGGATGCAACATTGCGCCGGTTCATGGGTTTACCTGGAGATAGCATCACAACTTGGGCTAAGATGCAGCAGGATTTTAACAAAAAATATAGGGACTACTTTAGGTCAAAGGATACTAAAGAAGAGGTTTTTAGGATGACCATGAGCTAGGGTGAATCCTTATAAGACTACAAAGAAAGATTCCAGCTCAGTTACAAAAGGCCGAGGTTTACACTTGACCCCGAGTCACTAAAGCTGGTCTAGCTTAGAGGAGTAAGGGAAGAACTTTTGGATACCTTAAATTTGTTAGTAGGAGAAGATATCTACCAAATACCAAATGAGGTTATCAATACTGTCTTTAGAAACCATTCTAGGGTAGCTAGGAAAAAGGGTAGGAGTAGTCAACCTATGGCCAGTACATCATCTTCCAACTCATCCATCAAGGGTGAAATTGGAAATATGATGGAATATTTCAAAAGTGAGATGTTGCAAACCCTTTCCTTGCAATTGGACTCCATGAATATCAAAAGGAAGAAACAAGAATCAGAGAGAGCCTTGGCCATCTTTTGTCCTAGATGCACCAGGAGGCATCCTAGGAATGAATGTCCATTGAACTGCATTGAGATTTGCTCAGTCTGTGAAGAAAACTACTCCACAGAGAAATTCCCTTCTTTACCCAGACTCAAAGTTGTATATCAAGGAGCTGAAGGGATCACTGAGCATCTTTGCTACATCAACCAAAGGAGATCTCCTGGGCCTAGACCATACTAGCAGGTTATGCAAGGGTCATCCCATGAATATTACAACCCCAACCAAGCCACAACTATACCTTCTTGGGGACCCCCTGCTCATACTTCTTGGTCTACACCCCCTCCTTGGTCCCATGCATCTCAGTATCATTCCTAGCTAGCCAACCAGTCATTTCAACCTTACATGCCACCACAACCTCAATGGAATACCCCACTCTAGGGGTGGAGGCCCCAACACAATAATGCTCGAGCTCTATTGCCTCCACCACCTACCCAACCACAATTGTACTACACTCTACTCCACCCAAGAAAGCTCAGATGCCTACCAAGCCAAATCTGAACCCAAATAGTAGGCAGGCTCAATAAGTATACAATGGAGAGACATTATACCTAGCTTATGCAATAGAAATCTAGGAGATTAACCTAAGATCTGGGAGAATTCTCCCAGATAACCAACCTCCCTCTCCACATAGGGAGGTTGAGGAAGAAAGAGAGGAAACAAACCTTAAAGTAAATCCACCCTTTCCTGAGAGATTAGCCCAACCACTCTAGCCTACCTAGATCTTAGCACAAAGACCTCTCAGATCTGTTCAGAACACCGCAATTTCGGCAGCACATTGAGCGGCCGCCTGCTTGACATCTTCCACGCGTTGTTTGGTGACTGATGCTAAACTGCGGCTCTAAATATTTTGCTGAGCTACCTATAATTTCGCGAGCTTCCCTTCAATAGAGGTTGTGATCGCATAAGCCTCATCAATCCATAGTTATAGGCATGCTTTTAAGACTGCTTCCTTATGCCGAGCGACATCCACCTATTCCTTGAGTGCTTTTGTCTCTTGCATCCTTTCAAGCCTCTCTGTAATAGAAACCATCTGCGTGGTACATTTTACTTTATCATAATCTTGTTGTAGCTCGCACACCTCTATCTCCAAGCGCTCTACATTCCGATCCTCATGCAGGGTGGTTAGGACCTCGAATGATTGTTTAAACAACTGCATGTAGTCTGCCACTACACTGTCAACCGCCGTTGCTATTTTTGTAAGAGTGGTGGTGCACTATTCTCTGATATCCGACAAAGTTGAAGGCTGAGCCTTCAACTACAGTTCTACAATCTACAGGTTCAGCTCCAGCTGAACCCTAACCATCCCTGCTCTTGCGTCATGCATCCGTGTGGCTAACTTATGGATGCGCACCTCCACTAGTTCTTCTTCCCGAAGGTCCAACTCTTGGACCATCTAGTAGGCTTCCTCTACAACCTACAATATCTATTTGTCCTACTCCACTTCCTCATTGCACTTAGGCCCAACTGTTCAATGTTAATGCGTTGCTCACTCATCAACTGTAGAGTGTGACTCCCCCAGGCCCTAAGTTCTGTGATCACTCCATCCTGTAAGAGGTAGATGTTGGAAATACTAAGGGCGGGTTGAATCATTATTTCTTTCCAATTTTTATTTTTATCAGTTAAATCATTTGTATTTAGAACATAAAATGAACAATAGGAATAAATGCTTTTAATAATATAATCTTTACAATAAATCAAGTACAAATTGTATAGGGCTTCAACTAGTTTCCAAGAACCAACTTGGTCTTTTTGTGAGGCTCCAACCTCCAGGGCACCAACCTTGTTTTGTCAAGGCACCAACCTTGGATTTATGAGCACCAACTCTAAGGGATCCAACCCTCTGCTATATATTGTCTAGATATGTTTGGTAGTTATTCTCTTCTCCCAACCCTACTGGACCTATGGCTTACTTATATCCTCCTGCTTACATCTCTCTCACTTGATCTTCGGCTTCTTTTCTACCTTCATCGTCTGCCAAACCTTTGGCTTCTTGACCTTTCGACTACTTCTTCAGTTCTCTTAACCTTTTGGCTTCCTCTATTCCTTCAAATTCATGAGTTGTGAACTATTACATCTTCTCTACAATAGATCCCTGAGATATGTTACCCATATGAAGGTCCCACATGCCACATCATTACCTTTAATCGCAATCACAACTTCCAGAGGTCTTCTCATAACATAGTCAATCCCCTATGGCTGATGGAGTGGATGTGATATGATCTTAAGCGGTTTTTAATAAAACCGTTGGGTCCACAACCTTATCACAATCGGTGGTTTGACATCCGTTAGAAGCTAGAAATATTGCAGATGCGAAATTGTATAAAGTCATGTTATAGTGGTGCATCAGATCTACAATATGATATCATAATCAGAGGTTTTACCATCGTTACATCTCTTCAAGACTTTTGATATGAGATAGATGCGATATTTCTTTAGGACGTATTATAACGGTGCAGCGGGTCCACATTGTTATCACAATCGATGGTTTGTGGGACTTCGACTGGAACAAGGATTAAAACTAGCCTTAACTCCCATAATTGACTGTGATCTAACGGTTGACTATGAGATCGATGGCTAGGATTGAGTGCAGGACTTCAACCACGATCAAGGAAGTCCATACTTTCCTACCCCCGCTCTTCCAATAGCTGTCTTCTTTACTCCTCCGTTATCGTTGTTGCTCTTTGTTCTTTCGATAGCACTTACCCTTGGGCATATGCGATAACTTGTTTCTTTGATGGCTTTCGATAAACTCTTCATCTTACTCTTTGGCTTCTTGCTTGTGCTGCTTTACTAGATCTACTGCGTCATTTTCTGTTCAATTGTTGTTCAATTACTATTCAATTGTTGTTCAATTGTTGATCAATTGACCTCCTGCATCACTTGTTGTTCAATTGTTGTTCAATTGCTATTCAATTGTTGTTCGATTGTTGTTCACTTGTTGTTTAGTTGTTGTTCAATTGACCTCTTGCATCAATTGTTGTTCAATTGAACCCCTGCATCATTTGTTGTTCAATTGACCTCCATTCTCATCATATATCAAACTTTCATCACTATGTCCATTATGATCATTGGGAATCAATTAGAAATCATGTATCAAAGAATTTGCCATCACAAACACTGCTATATTGACATCAATGACAACCTAGAATAACAATCTCCCCCTTTGTCATTGATGGCAATATTCTTCTTCTTTGCCCCTTTGACATTAATGGAAAAGGAGTGCACAAGGACTACCCCCGTCGAACTACTCTCCCTTTCATGTGACATCTTTGTGAATCAACTTAATGTGATGCTAAATAAATAACCCCCATATTTTGACGAATATGTTCAAATGCTTCTCGAGGAAGAGGTTTTGTGAAAATATCAGCTATCTGCTCCTTAGTATTGATATATTCCAAGATGATGTTTTGTTCAGCTACTTGTTCATCAAGGAAATGATACTTGATTGGTATATGTTTGGTCTTTGAGTGAATCACTGGATCTTTGTTGAGGCTAATAGCACTTGTTTTATCACAATAGATGGTGATTGGTTGATTTATACCTATGTTGACATCTTTCAGAGCTTCCTTCATCCATAATATTTGAGTACAACAATATGTGGCAGCTATATACCCAGCTTCAGTTGTAGATAGTGATATGGATGTTTGTTTTTTTTCTAGCCAAGATACTAGACAATCTCCCAGGAAGAATGCATTTCCACTAGTACTTTTTTGATCATCGACACTTCCGATCCAATCATCATCGATGTATGCAATCACAGTAAGAGTTGAGCTCCTAGGGTACCAAAGACCAAAATCAAGAGTTCCTTTAAAGTATCTGAGAATTCTTTTTACAACCAACAAATGGGATTGATTAAGAGTTGATTGAAATCTTCCCACCATTCCTACGGCTTGCATAATTTTGGGTCTTGTAGCAGTTAAGTATAGAAGGGCTCCAATTATTGACCTGTAATGAGTTGCATCTACCATAGGAGATTCATCATCTTTTCTTAATTTGCAATCTGTGATCATAGGTGTGTTCATGGGTGCACAATCTTCCATTCCATATCTTTTAAGCATGTCTTTATGATATTCGGCTTGAGATATGAACATGCCTACCATGGTTTGAGATACTTGTAGTCTAAGGAAGTAAGATAACTCTCCTATCATTGACATCTCAAACTCTTTTGACAATGACAACCTAGAATAACAGTAGAGTGCCTCGCAAGGGAGCGTGGCCATGTTCATTCCTACCCCTTTCAGACTGCTAATGATAGGCCCATCGGCCTCATTTTCTGTAGTGAGCACCCCATCAAGTAGCAGTACCATGTTGGTAACCCTTTTGCGCAACCTATCCTCAATAGCTGAAGTTCCAATCGTGAGGTTGGTGGACAATATGCTATCCTGTGGAGTACGTACCTGTAACTCCTGCAACTATGTCCTGAGAGCCCCCAATACCAATTGTTGTTTTTTTTCAAAGTGTTGGAGGGCCTCTATGGTGACATACCTCACTATTTTGCCGATGTCATGTAAATCCCCCTCAATGAGGGTGGTTGGGTCAAAATACATCTTTGAGGCCTTTGTTTTCTTTCGCTGAACTATCTGCTCTCACGGTTGCAGACACTTGAGTTGGGTGGATGTTCTCTATGGGTCCATGCCACCTTGTTCTTTCTCCTTTTTTGCTTCAGCGCTGAGCGAAGGTGACCTCTGTCCTTCGCACTCTTGTTCTCCTATTTTCTCCTATTGTTCGACCAATTTCATAGTGTTGCATGCTGCCTAGGCATTAGCCTTTGCTTCTTCTTTTCTTCACTTCTCCTCTAATTGTGCAATTCAAAGCTTTGTCATTTCCTTCTTGCACTACATGTCAGACTTCTCTGTTTCCACCACAGAGTCAGCTGGAGTGTGCCACTCTGGAAACCAAGACTCAAGAACTACAAAAATGACATCATCAGTTGCCAGGTATGATAGGTTGTGCCATGTCTTTGTAGGTTCCTTCCATGCCCTAATAAAAACATGGTGAAAATCTACTTTGAACTCCACAAAGCTTTGTAAACTGGCATAGACTATGGGCGAAAACTATGGCTTGTGATTGATCCCCATCCAGATATTTGTCTTCATTAGTATCCAAAATATCTTCCTTTCTCTGATACACTACACGTCCCTAGTCACCTACAGTGAAGCATACTTCACTGCCTCTGGAAGGTCTGACATGACCAAAGGGAACTGGCTGTCTCGGGCAGCTCCAATGCCACTAGTACTATCGACAATAGGAGCCACATGAAATGAAATGTTTTACCCTGCTCCTGTGCATCGCGATGGTTCGCAAGGAACTCGCCACATAGATAGTTGACCCAGTTGAATTGGACTCCTTTTTCACATTAGACCGCTAGTGCAACTACGGATGCGGACACCTCATCCGCGCGGCACTTCCACATCACCTTCCCTTCTAGGATTTGTGTTGTGACCTTGACTGCAGGGTTCTTAATGTTGGAGATGGCGTAACCTTGCTTTTTCTTCTCCAACTTGAACTTCTTCTTCATTGCTTCCACGAGGGCCAACTTGCCACCTTTTCCTTAAGAAATATTAGTTGGATCCCCGCTAATCAAGGTAGCTCTGTAATTTTGTGAATCATATGGTCTGTGATTGAGATGGGCACTTGTAGCCACAAACATCCATCATGAACCAAGCAGAGCAGCTACCTAATGATGAAGATGGTCACTGGGGCACGGTGGTATTACGGAACACAGAGTAGGTTAAGCAACCTAGCTTTCTCTACACCTCTGAGCCATGTGCATGGCTCCAGTTCAATTGTTCCAGTAGTCTCATCAATCCTCTACCACATTAACCTTGCATTTGCTAAATGTAGGAACTTCTCGTGGTTTGCAAGGTCCCAATATTCAAACTTCAACACAGGAATCTACCCTAAGTGCAATCCCTCAAAAACAAGATCATCTGGAAGTAGTGGAGCTTTCAGAGAGCTCTTGCTTTCATCTATATCCTTCAAGACCTTATCTTTACCCTTGCATGGAAGAACACATTCCAGTAGCCTAGTAATAGGGTTCGCACCTTGGGTTTCAACCTCCATTTCTTTGGCTTCCTACTCCACCAGGATTTCTTCAGACTCTTCCTCATCGGCCTCCAAATTAATGGCCTTCCCCTTTTCCTGCAATGTGAGCTTGGTCCTCTCTAGGTTTCGTGGTGAGACATGCACCGAGATCAACCTGCTTATCCTTCTTAGGTCTCAGTGTGCAGGGTGATTTAGGGACCTCAACGATTATTCTGGCACTCTCTGGGGCTTCCACCTCCACAATTTCTTGTGCAACTTCCTTGAGTATCAACATCGTTCTAGTGAGGAGGTCCTGTGTCTCCTTTGGTAATGCTTCAAACACTAGACTTGCTCTCAAATCCTCAAAGTTAGAAAGGTCTATATGCACTTGATAGCACAACAACTTAGTTCTCAAAATGCCAAGTGTTTTTCGCTGGATAGCCACTTGTAATTTATAAGGCCTTTTCAATTTTAATTCGACTATTACCCCCAATTTTGGTCCATTAATGCTAGATTCGTGGCATATTTTCAAGAATATAGCCCATAAAATTCTCCTTAAATGCCTGTCGCCCGCTCCATTTAGCCTCAAACCAACCATCAAATCATGAATAGTGACTTTAACGGTCACTTTCCGGTCGACCTGCGAGTGAGCACAACTTTCTTCACGTTGCCGCCGACCCTGTGACACTTTGTTGCTTCGTGTAGTCCTAAAATCACGCATCTCTTGGGCAGTGTGGTTTATAGTCTTGCACCTCCTTTTAGCTGACTGGAGTGCTAAGATTGTGCTTCTATCGGCTAGTCAAATGGTCGGGCCACCTATGTATGGCTTTAAATGACTGCCATTCACTCTTCCTAGGAAGGGATCTCCATTTAACTTAACCAACTGAACCATGCCACTGTCGGTAATCTCCTTAATAACATATGATCCCAGCCAATGCATTCTGAGTTTCCCTAGAATTAATCAAACTTACTATCATATAATAGCACCAAGTCATTCACCTTAAAAGTGCACAGCTTAATATGTCGATCATGCCATCCCTTTTCGCGTTGTTTTTGGACCTACTTGTGAAATCTAGCCAAAAATCTCTCTTCTTCGAGCTCATCCAACTACACAATCCTTTCTTCTAGGGCTCCATGATCCGTCATACCTGTGAGCGCTACTATGCACAGACTAAGCACGATGTACTCCACAGGCATCGCAGCTTCAACCACGTATACCAGCCTAAAGGGTGTCTGTCCCATTAACTTCTTACACATTCTCCGATAAGCCCATAATACTACAGGTATGCATAGGTCCCAATCACTTCACTGAGAATTTCATACCTTGGTTAGTGCGGTCTCGAGTACTTTGTTGAATGCCTCCACCATCTTATTAGCCTGCAGGTGATAAGGTGTGCTTTTTTGATGATACACCTAAAATTCTTCCATCAGGGCACTGATTATTTTGTTCAGAATGTGTGTACCCATCATTCATCATGATCTTTAGGCATCCAAATCGCATCAGTACATGTTCAAATAGAAATTTCATGGCCGTCACACCCATGGAATCGCTCATCGGCTGCACTTCTTCCCAATGAGTCAACTAATCAGTCACAGTGATAATGTACCTCACACCTGTCTTTCCTTGGGGCTCAATAGGTCCTACAAAATCTATTGCCCACTTTTCGAAAGGTTTCAACATAATTTTTGGATTCAAATTCATTTCATCCCTTCACGATGGCCTACCTATTCTTTGACATACGTTTCATGCCTTGCAATATGCTTTTGAATCTTGATGAAGGGTTGGCCACAACAACCCTGGGCATAGAATCATCTGCGTAGTTGTTCTTCCTGCATAATTTCCTCCCGCGGTGCCCCCATGAGCATCTACGAGGATGTTGCTTCGTTCAAATTCAGGTACATACCTTCGTAGTATCTCACCAATCCCCATCTTATATAGATGCCCAAAACTGACAGAGAAGTATGTCGTGTGCACCACTAATTCCTTCTCTTGCTAGACAGAGTATCCTTCTAGCACAATTCTAGTTGTTAGGAAGTGTATTATATCCTCTAAGTGTCCATCCATGATGCATGCAATAAAGAGTTGCGCATCAGGTAATCCTTCCTCCAAATTAGTGGGCTCCTCCCTTGTCTCAATGCGCAACAGTTGGTCTGGTCCCATGTTTCAATCATCCAAGCTTCACATCAACCTCAAAATCATATTCCTGGAACAATAATAGCCATTTGTAGATGTATCCCCCCATCACAGGCTTATTGACCAGGTATTTTAGCATGGAGTGATCTGTATACATCTTAAAGTGACCCCCTAGTAAGTAGTGTCGATACTTCAGGAGCACATACACATAGCCAGTCCCTCATGTTCAGTGGTGGAATAGTTCTTCTTTGCTTTGGATAATCTGTGACATACAAATGCGACAGGGTGGTCTAAACCTTCTCCACCATCTTGTGTTAGCACTGCTCCTAGCACTATACATGATGCATCAACATGTACATGAAATTCTTTCTTCTAGTCTGGGAAAACTAGAATCGGTGCGGTAACCATCTTCTCTTTCAATATACCCAATATTTTCTTACAGTCATCATTCTAACAAAAAGATACATCCTTCTTCAACAATTTTTCCATTAGCACAGTGATCTAGGCATAGCCTCTGATAAGCTTTTTGTAATATCTTGTATGTCCTAGGGTAGCACGCAGCTCTTTCACTTCTCGGTGCTTCCAAGTTCAGAATCACAGTGATCTTCACGGGGTCTACCATCAGCCCTTGTCTGCAAACCTCATGTCCCAATAGGTTTTTTAAAAGGAATTCAAAGCAGACACTTCTTGAGGTTGAGCGTGATCTTGAATCTTTGACAAGTATCCAACATCAAGCGCAAGCTCGCTACATGGCACTTAACCAGTCCAAATACAGTCCAGTCATCAAAATATACTTCCAGGAACTTATGAATAAATTCCTTGAATGCTGCAATGACCACGTGCAAAAGGAGAACAAGCGCATTCTTCAACCCAAATGGTATTACAATGTATTGAAAGCAACCCGACTTAATCGCGAAGGTTGTCTTGCTCCTATCTTCTGGCGTGATTTTGATTTGGTGGTACCCAGAGAACCCATCAGTGAAGGAGTATGCTTCTTGGCCACCTACATTGTCCAACACTTCATCTGTGAATGGAGTTGAAAATGGATCATGCACACAAGCATAATTCAGATTCCTAAGATCCACGCATATCCTTATCTCATCCTTTTGCTTCTTCTCTTGCACCATCGTTGGGCTTACCCAATTGGACTCTTCCATAGGCTCGATGATGCCTACTGCTAACATTTTGTCTAACTTTAAGTAGATCTTCTCCTTGTAATTCGGATTTAGCCAGTAAGGCCTCTTCTTAACTAGCTTCGCGTCGGGCTTTAGCGTGACCTTAATCACTCCTAGGTCTTTGATTATTCCTTTCAAATCCATAAACTTGGTAGGGAATAAGTTCTGATATTTGCGGATTAATTTAGCAACCTTATCTACCATCACGCCGTCCTAGTAGTCTCCAATCTTTGTGAACTTGGGTTCTACCTTTGTACCAATGTTCGCCTGTCTAGTTTTCACCGATGCGGTTATATTAGGGTTTTCAATCTGTGGTGCCTAAACTTTGCGGTGGCCTTCGGTCTTTAGAATGTTAATATTTTGTGGATGCTCATCCTCTTTTTCAGTAGTTACATTATAACATTCCAGCACGCGACTTAGTTGAGTATCCCATTCAGGCCGCATCATGTCTAAAGGATCCTACAATATCCTAAATATGGTTTCCTTCACCTCTTCTATCACTTCGTCAATACCATCAAAACCATCCTCAAAACTAAATGTCATCATGAATCCTTCGCACAGGATATCCCATTCACCTTTCCCACAGCAAAGCTCTATTTCTACATACCAATTCATTGGGATAACATCCAGGGTATGGAAAAATAGGTGAACCCACTCAGGTTGTGGATTTTCACCATAAGCTTGTGTCCACTTGGCCAAATGTACACGAGGATCATTCTACCCATCATAATTGTCTGTTAGTCACATCTTAGGCTTCCCAAATCACACTCACATCATTTTCCTACATCTACGCCAATAATAAAAACTCCCCTTGTGTGTACCCCACCATCTTGCGGGCATAGCACGCACTGCCCAGTTCAAGGTCTGGAAGCATTGCTTTTCTGGAATCTCCCTTTCAAATGCATCCAAAAAGATATCTACCTCATTCAATCCATCATAAGTACACATATTTCTTTCCTTCGATGACACACAATGCAGAGACTGGGTCATCATGTTGCAATTCAGTGTAGTTACTTCATGTAATCAATTCTACCAGTGTTCTATCTCCTTGTCTGAATCCGAAGTGCATGAACTCTCATGCTCCCATGTAATCTGCCCATCCATGGTGGGATTTACCCAGATTTGGTCTCATGCTGTTATCTTATAGATGCAGTCCAAGTCTTCATCACTCTCATAGTTGGGGACCGGCTTCGTATACGCGATCCTTAAGCAGGATCCAGGGGTATTATTATGTATAGTGCTTTCTTCTCAAAGATCACTTCCGCTTCTTCAAAATGATTACCCCGTTCTTATCAGTAGCCCAGTTAATTCCCAAGAGTGCAGGGTAGGGATTTCTATCATCAAAAATCTCTATTACTTCAAAATATGCCAACGCACTCGCTTCTGCAATATCCATGGTTATTCCCTGCAACCGCCCCATGGGTATTATGTTTTTTTGATTCCCTATCCTTAGCTGAATTGGAGACCATTACGGTGCGGATCTCCCCATTCATTTCCATGTCTATTTCAGTAGAACATTCACATCTGATCCCAAATCCAAAATAACTTGATCCATCTCGTATTCTCTGATCTACATGGTGTGTCTCCTTTCACGTCCCGTCCTCATCTTATGCTTTTTGATCTTTCAAACTACAGGCGGTTCACCTGGTGTGGTCCTAGAACATCTATTGATAAGTTCCCGTAACCCTGTCATAGCCTTACTATCGTGCAGTAACTTCATACAAGTTTCCAGGAAATTTGTCAACATAGAGGGGCCATCTTCGACTCATGATTATCTTTGCTTCCTGAAGTGGAGGCCACAGCGAATTTCTTCTTAGCTTCCATGAAGGTTTCCTCAGTGTGCTCCAAATCAAAATCGACCTCTTTCATCAGGGCTTTGTGAACCCATGTACTGTCTTTCGGTTGTTTCCCCTTTTCATCTCCCATTACGATTCCACTTTAGATCACTATATTTACATTTATATCTTCCTCATGTAGCTTATACCTCATAATCTATAGGTTCTAAGTCAAGGGAGGCAATAATGCTCCTCTTTCACATGTCCTAGCTATCAACATAAGAAAATATTCTGCCTCATGATCAAACAATGCACAATACTTGCACAAAAGGCACGTTGGATTAGTAGAATTGAGGGCATAATGTCCTGGCCCACTGCAATTGTAGCAAATCAACTGTCTACGACATCTACCAGGTCATCCTCTACCTTAGCCTTGTCCACGCCCCTGAAATCCTATCTATGCCATCCTTGCATTTTGGTCAAGGGGTCGTGTTTCAGCTTGCACCCTGTATGCGTGAGGTCTATCCATCATCAATTCATATCTCCTAAAAGTACACTCATCATGTCCCATCGACCTACAAAAGTTGCAGAACAAATGTTGTGTAGTTTTCATATACTTTTGTAATAGATGGCAGTTATCCATGGCATGATTTCCAGCTATTTGACAGATAGTGCACCACAAAGCAAGCACCATGCTAGGTCTTGCTTTATTTTCCAGCCTTAAAGGCATCGTTCCTCCTCCTACAAGGTAATTTGTAAAGACTAGGTAGTGGTCTTCATCATGACCCTGGCTCTTGCGTTTCACGCACCATACTTCTTCATGTACCTCTAGTCAAACTGTCCTATCGTGCTTCAAGCTTTGCATCTGAAGGCACAGATTCTTTAGCTTTACGTAGATCTGTTGAACTCCTAGATTAGGATCTTGGGTCGAAGTCTCATGTAGTCTCATGGCAATCTCCAAGGCCTTTGCCTGAGTTGTTATCTTCTGCTGTGACAACGCGTTCCATAAATGTGGTAGTAGTTAAGCCACAAACCACTCATGATGTTGTCCATCTGTTAAATTTATGTTGGCTTTGCGGATCATAATTTTAGCCTTTGATCTAGTTCCCAAGGCATCTCGCTTGGTAGCATCGTGATCTCTTTGAATCCCACAATCGACTATACTTCAAATTTAGGCCTACTAAATTCCCTATTCAATGCTATTTGGATGTCCAATACTCTAGCATTCAGGTTATCACTGGAGTACTTAATATACTAGGTTAGTGCGCGATCTTGCAAAGCACTAACTAGTGTTGCCTTCTTTATGTTATCATCCGTAACACCTTGAGCTTCCCATACATCCCTTACAATGAACCAGAATTGGTCTGGGTCCTCATCCCCCACGCCTTTGAACAAAGACAGCTTCGCTATGTTTGCCATACTGAATTGCGATGCTGGTGGAGGTGGTACAGGTGAAGTTGGAGGTGATGGCGGTGAAGATGAAGGTGGTGTGGGCGAAGGTGGTATTCGTGGAAATCCCTGTCTTATCAATCGAATAGCACTTTGGGAAGAGACCTTCGTTATCCCTTCTTCATCCCCTTGTGGTGTTAAAATCAAGGGGCTATACTCTGGACCCTTATTCCCTTCATTTGTGTAACGTTTTCCACTTCTTGTAGTCCCAAACATTAAGGTAACTACACAACTTGTTTTTTGCACAACATATTTTTAATCCAAGTATTCAAAGATTTTACGTACTTACCTCACGGTCTTTTGAAAAAGTGTCGCTTTGCCTCGCAATAGCTAACTGAGGTGTCAACCACGAATTGAGTAACAAATCCTCCTATAATGTGATCGAGCCAATGATTGATAGTACGTGCAATCTTATCCTTCGATGCTTTCAACTTTCACACTAACTCTGGGGTCCACACAATAGGACCGTCAAGTTTCGATCTTCCTTGGCTATCTGCTAGCTTCGTGATCCACTCATATAACTCAGTAGGGAAATAGGCAAAAAATGTTTTGTGGATCTCCGTATATAGGTATTGGTCCAACCACTGTTCTTTTGACAGTTGTGGTTTTCCGTTCTCCTACACCGCAAACTCATGAATCATTTTTTCCAACTAGCGTTCGATTTCTTTCTTAGTTGGATTCCAGTAATACGACATCGTACATCTCTCATACAGATTCTGGTCCCAGCAATGAAACCATTTGTTGGCTTGTGGGGGCCTGACCCAGGTTCAGTGTTAGTTAGCCAAACAAATCCCTACATTACTGGCCCTTTCGGCATCAACCCGTAGAGCACGGACTGAAGTCTCACATGAAGCAGTATGGGGGGATACTGGAGCCAAGTTTTTGTACCCTTGAGATGGATGTTGGTTTATTCCAACTATACCTTCCTTCATGCAGGTTTCTTATCCCTCTGTTCTACCCTTCATTACCTTCGCGAAATGTTACAATCAGCTTACACGCAGCCCTAACCAGGGGCTAATGTGCTTTCGTCCTACTAGGGTAGCAAACCATGATAGTTCCCAAACTATTCAAAGTATATTACTTATCTTATTAACATATATTAGTTAGCCTCGCGTAAACATATGTTCTTACTTGCGTTCACTTAACCATTACAGTTATACACATTCGTGCATCAGATAAGCATTAGAAGTGAAATTCATACCCAATATAACATATGAATAAGCATGAAATAAAGACACAAAATTATAGAATACTTCTCTTTATTGATACTTCCAGATGATTACAAACTTGACTTGCCTTGCACGCTTAGCTGCGGGGGTCTGCGCACTCAGCTACAAACATCTAGGCCTCTGTGCACTCAGCTGTAGATCCTCTACCTATGCTACGACCCAAAATGTAGACTTCTACTCTGAGCTATCAATGATACCTCATATCATTCTTCATGTTTTATCTTCATTGACTCCTCTATATACTTAGAGCTTAGCTCTATTTATACAATCCCATGGTCCATGGACCATGGGTAGATCTTTTACAACCGACATTACATTATCAAAATAAGGGTAGATAACCCTATGACTCTTTAACATCTACGTGCTTCGTGACCACAAAATGCAGAGTCTTTACATTAGGATTACAAAATTGGACCAAAATATGGGCTTTAAGCACGAAAACGTCCCTTGGGGGGTCACACGCCCAACACTCTATAAGATTGTTATTGATAGGGTTTACCTATAATTGGCAATGTAAGGGACATATACAATGATTTATATGGATGGGAACCAAAATATGTCATCATTATTTGATGTTAGTTGGGAATACTTCAAAGGTTCCATAGTGCTTATGGTCCTTTTTGGGTAATCACCCTCCTAGGTCAATCTAATCTATGTACAATTATTGTTCTCAACACCATATTCATTTTAGGCTCCTTCCCCACATCCATCTACAGATACCACTACTCCTTTATCTTATATCTCATCATAGGGATGGAATCTCAGCTATATGCCTCCCTTTGCTAAGTCACATTCTTATTTCCCCTCTAGGAATAGTAAGTAGCTTTTTGATGACTACATTAGGCTTGCATAATATTACCTTATGTATCCCTTTCTAGTACCTAGATCCTACAAACCCTCCCACACCATTGACACCAAATCATCCTTTCGTTTTAACACTTGTATAGTGTGTATACACCAACCCTATGTATTTCAAAGAATATAGAGGCTTAGATGGTACCTACTAAGTACTGTTAGGACAGGGTCCTATGGGTCAAATTTTGTTAAGTTTTGTAAATTTATTGTAAAGTATCCACATTTTAAGGAGCAGAGCATGAGTAGCACAGGTCAATAGGAGACAAAGGGGCTTCAGGAAGGTCAAAGCCCCTTAGTTTCTTAAATTCAAGGTTTTTTAAGATCCACCCGTGGTTCGTGGATCATAAGAGTTATAAAAAAGATAAGTAGGAATAGTGCATGACTTGGGTATGATATTATCTATTCGGTACTTGGGTGAAGGGGAAGGCTCATGCAGGTGTGCACGCAGAGACCTTGGCAAGTCTGCAGTTGAGCGCGTGGGCCCCTGCAACTGTGTGCGCAAGGTTGGAAGAAGTTGTGTTTGAGGATCTGAAGCATAATAAAAGACTTATTTTTAAGAACTATATATACATCAGTGTATTACTATTTTATCTCTAAATTTATTGCATTTAGGATCTGTTGAATGCATTTAATCAAGAAAATTAGTTAATATATTTGTGAAGATGTAGATCCATTTATTTATATGATTTTATGAATTTTTAGCATAATCAACGATGGGAATAAACCTGCTAACTGTTGGGGTTTGTGAAGGTAAACATAAAGCCCTAAGTTTGGCAAAAACACATCACATGTCCTCTGGATACAGAAACATGGTTCTAGCATCCCCCAATACTACCTCGGGTGATACTGCATCTTGTGCTATGGGGGTTGTTGCCGAAAGGGCCAATTGTGCAGGGTTTAGTTGGTTAGCACAACTAGCTCTGAACTTGGGTCCAAGCCCCCTCAAGCCAAGAAATGCTTTTGTTGCTATGACGGGGATATATTTGACGAATGTGTGATGTAGCATAAGTGGATGTCGATTAATAAGGAGATTTAGAAGTGGATATATCATAAGTTGCACGCATTTGTAGCTCAACAAAATAAGAATCTGCGCATGTCGGAAGAAGAGTGGTTGCAGAGATATCTATATATAGAGGAACACAAAGTTTTCTTTTTCTCTTTTCCATGTGAAATATATGAATGGTTGGCTGATTTAGTGGATGGTCAACCTACCTAGAAAATGGATAACCCTATTTTGTGGATGCCAAAGTTAGTGAAGCACTTGGTGTCATGCGGAAAGAGTTATTTTTGCGGACAAACCTAACCTCCCTAGGAGTCTAAGACTCTCTAGTGACAAACAAACCAAACAAGAGCAATCCTTCTCTAAACACATGTTATTCTATGAGAGATCAAGTGTTTTCCGATCTTACCTTAGGTCCAACGCTTGTTGTAGCATTCCAGCCTTGCTGATCCAGATGAGCTCCTCCTTCACTTTAAGACCTGCATACACTAACAAAGCAAACGATTACATAACACCTGAATAATTCATAAAACAAAGAATATTCATCACGTAGACCAAGGAGTACATGAAATAATTCATTAACAACAAATCATTGAGAAGAATGGACTTATTTGTATTAAGGAAACAAAAAAGGAACCATTACAACCTGAGCCTTGGTGGTGTGCAAGCTCCTCCCAGGGTCCAACAAGAGATTCCCTCTACTTTGACAAGCTCACCCACTCCCACTATGGCAACAAGGAAGGATAGTGATCTCTCCTCACAAGTCAACAATGGAAGTCCTAATTCCAGCAGCATTTACCCTTTAGAATGTTCAGCTTTCAACCTCCCCTCCTTTGGCCCAAGGCCTATATTTATAGTATTCTAGAGGAAGTTATTCAGTTCCAACATCAATGGGATACTCCCTCTTTTGGATGGGGTAGCTCCTCTCTTGATGGGATAAGCTCCTATATCATAGGGATGCATGAACCATCTGGAGGCGCTCAATACACGTCAAACACTCTTCTAGAAGGCTCTAGAAGTGACCACAAGTAACTTTTTAAAGATGAAACTCGCGCCTTGTGACCTTTACAGGGGTACGCACCCATCCTTTGGCTTACAGAGCATACAAGTACGTAGGCACAGTGTGTTTGGGATGCATACACGCAGGCAAGGTAGAGAGAACCTGCGTACCCAGAGATAAACATGTTTTTAAGTGACTTTCTCTCTTTTTGAGGTTTGACATGAAGAAGAGGTATGAGGCTTGACAAGGAGGATAATATGACTATTGATGGAACCATATTAACTGCAGATAGTCATGGTGACAAATTTCAGTGTAACAGATTGCCCCCTAAAGTACGAAGCCTGTAATAGATAAGGGTGTTATATCATATAGGAAGGGTGAAGTACTTTATCATTTCAAGGATCGTCTTGTGGAGAGCCCGGTCAGAACCTGCAATTTTCAACACAAAATACATGTATAAGATCATATCATCGCTGAGGTAGGCATTCCCATACTCAGATCAAAACTTTAACTATTTGACTAACTACTCTGATACAGGAATGATTTCATAATATATCATAATCATAGACTCATGTAGACATAGTATGGGCGCAGCCATCTGTTTATGATTGGTCTACAACATAATGAATACAAAACTCCTCGCAGCCTGGATGGTGGAAACTAGATCCAGGGTCTTCATTTCTACTCCC